>SJYX01023345.1:31319-74883 GCA_006410675.1 Oreotragus oreotragus | reverse complement strand
CAGCTTTCTTCACAGTCCAACTCTCACATCCATACATGACCACTGGAAAAACCAGAGCCTTGACTAGACGGACCTTTGTTGGCAAAGTAATGTCTCTGCTTTTCAATATGTTATCTAGGTTGGTCATAACTTTCCTTCTAAGGAGTAAGTGTCTTTTAATTTCATGGCTGCAGTCACCATCTGCAGTGATTTTGGAAGCCAAAAAAATAAAGTCTGACACTGTTTCCTCTGTTTCCCCATCTATTTTCCATGAAGTGATGGGACCAGATGCCTTGACCTTCGTTTTCTGAATGTTGAGCTTTAAGCCAACTTTTTCCCTCTCCTCTTTCACTTTCATCAAGAGGCTTTTTAGTTCCTCTTCACTTTCTTCCATAAGGCTGTGAGCGGGGGCAAACCCAGTGAGGCTAAGACACTGTGAGCACATGCCAGTGTTGTTTGCAGTGTCCCTCCCTCCCCACAAAACATGACTGAACAAGTGAGCCTAAAAAAGTGCCCACCACCGCCCCCTTGTGTCAGGGCGGAAATTAGACACTGAGGAGACCAGCAAACAGAAGAAGCTAAAACAAACAGAGGGAACCGCCTTGGAAGAGACAGGTACAATAGAATAAAACCCTGTAGTTAGCACTGACTACATAGGAAGGGGCCTATAGATCTTGAAAGGTATAAGCCGGATCAAGGAACTGTGTGAGAATGAACTGACCCCACACTATCCACAACACCAGATAAAGTCCAAGATATATTTTTACTATTATCATTTTTTTAATTAAAAACTGTTTTTCTAATTTTTAAGTTCTCTATTATTCCTTTACTTTTCATTACCTATTACTTTGCAAAAAAAAAAGACCCTTTTTTAAAGCAAACTTCATATATATATATTTTATAATTTTTTTGAGTGTTTTTTTCTTTAATATTGCATTTTTGAGAATCCAACTTCTACAATAGATTTTTAATCTTTGCTTTTTAGTATTTGTTATCAACTTTGTACTTTTAAGAACCTGATCTTCAGTACCCATTTTTATGAGGGAGTGAGATCACTAGCCTGATTGCTCTCTCCCCTTTTGACTCTCCTTTTTCTCCACCAGGTCGCCTCTATCTCCTCCTCTACTTTTCTTCTCTACCCAACTCTGTGAATCTCTTTGTGTGTTCCAGACGGTGGAGAACACTTAGGGAACTGTCTCCCCACCTTTATCCTCCTGGTCACCTCTGTCTACTTCCTCCCTCTTCTCTTCTCTGTGTAACTCCATGAACATCTCTCAGTGGTCCAGACTGTGGAGCACACATAAGGAAGTGATTACTGGCTACCTCTACTTTTCTTCTCTACCCAACTCTGTGAATCTCTTTGTGTGTTCCAGACGGTGGAGAACACTTAGGGAACTGTCTCCCCACCTTTATCCTCCTGGTCACCTCTGTCTACTTCCTCCCTCTTCTCTTCTCTGTGTAACTCCATGAACATCTCTCAGTGGTCCAGACTGTGGAGCACACATAAGGAAGTGATTACTGGCTAGCTTTCTCTCTCCTCTTTTGGTTTCCCCTCTTCTCCTCCTGGTTACCTCTATCTCCCTCCTCCCTCTTCTCTTCTCCATGTAACTCTGTGAACCTTTCTGGGTGTCCCTCACTGTGGAGAAACCTTTCATCTTTAACCTAGATGTTTTATAATTGGTGCTGTATAGACGGACAAGTCTTGAGGCTACTGTAAGAATAAGACTGGAAACCAGAGGTAGGAGGCTCAAGTCCAAATCCTGAGAACACCAGAGAACTCCGACTCCAGGGATCATTANTGTAACTCTGTGAACCTTTCTGGGTGTCCCTCACTGTGGAGAAACCTTTCATCTTTAACCTAGATGTTTTATAATTGGTGCTGTATAGACGGACAAGTCTTGAGGCTACTGTAAGAATAAGACTGGAAACCAGAGGTAGGAGGCTCAAGTCCAAATCCTGAGAACACCAGAGAACTCCGACTCCAGGGATCATTAATCAATAGGAGCTCATCAAATGCCTCCATAACTACACTGAAACCAAGTACTACCCAAGGGCCAACAAGTTCCAGAGCAAGACATACCATGCAAATTCTGCAGCAACACAAGAGCATAGCCCTGAGCTTCAATATGCAGGCTGCCCAAAGTCACACCTAACCCACTGACTTCTCATAACGCATTATTACTGAACACTTCGTTGCACTCCAGAGAGAAGAAATCCAGCTCCACCCACCAGAACACAGACACATGCTTCCCTAAACAGAAAACCTTGACAAGCCACCAGTCCGTCCAACCCCACCCACAGCGAGGAAACTCCACAATAAAGAGAACTCTACAAACTGCCAGAATATGGAAAGGCCACCCCAAGCACAGCAATATAAACAAGATGAAAAGGCAGAGAAATACCCAGCAGGTAAAGGAACAGGATAAATGCCCACCAAACCAAACAAAAAAGGAAGAGATAGGGAATCTACCTGATAAAGAATTCTGAATAATGATAGTGAANTCATACTGTAAAGCCATGTTGCTGTGATGTTGTATGAGTACTCATCCCTTGGTATCCGAGGAGGAGTGGTCCAGGACCTGCTGTGGAGGCCAGAGTCTGCAGGCATGGACGGCTGACTGTAACATCTTAGTATTGCCTACTAGCCACCAGGCTTCCCTGGTGGCTCAGATCGTAAAGAATCTGCCTGCGATGCAGGAGACCTGGCTTCAATCCCTGGGTTGGGAAGATCCCCTGGAGGAGGCATGGCAACGCACTCCAGCATTTTGCCTGGAGAATCCCATGGACGGAGGAGCCTGGTGGGCTGCAGTCCATGGGGTCACAAGAGTCTAACACGACTTAACGACTAAACCACACAAACGAAGAATTAGCTAAAATAAACGGGAGACACGGTCACCGACGAATTTTAGTGGTTTCGAGGAGCATGGTTCACATTGTAAAAACATGCTGAAATGCTTAACAATAGCTGAAATGCTCTCCTAGAGTTTGTTTCTTCCTCTTCTTGGTAAATTCTAATGGCTATCTGTTTGGGCCTCACCTTTTTCTCAGAATCCACTTTATTCTGTTTTGAAATCGTTTGCATGTGCTTTTTTTTCTTTTTCCTTGTTAGATTGGAAACTCTCTGGAGGCAATACATTAAAAGAACTTAAAAAAAATTCTCTCAGAAATAGTAGGTTCTCAATTAACATTTGTTGAATGGCAGTTTATTTGTACCACTCTGGTTGTGAGAGTTGAAGTGAGTGAATTTTTTTATGAAGGCAAAATAGATCTTGATGTTGGTTTCTGAAGATGCTGGGGAACAAGTTTCATTTCATTCTAAGAGTGATTTCATCCTTCACCATGATTGATCTGTGTACAACATTACTTTTTATCACATACATAATTATCTTTACATGCTATTTATCTGTATGTCTTCCAAGTTGAATAATAACAGTGATCCTAATAATAAAGAAATGAGATTGTGGTCTGGTGGGGAATATGGGAATTATTCGTGTAGAATTTAAGAAGTAACATTTCCTGATCTAATACCTGTATGTGGTTCACTTCCACCTTGGTGAGATTTTGGACTCTCCCACCCACCGATTTTTCCATCTTTTTCTTTTCCATCACTTGCAGTGTGAAACTTGAGAAAGGAGTATAAGCAGAATTGGAGGACACTAGCCTCTCCCCAGATTGCCACAGATTCTTTTGTATTTGGAAGCTAACTAGTTCTCTTGGGTAAGAGCTGTCTGCAGGAGGAAGGAAATTGTGAATAAAATGGAAAATTGAGGTCCAAATAGTTTCCTGAGCCAGAGGAGTCAATTACAGGTTTAAATAAAAGTTAGTTTTATGTAATTTCTATTTTTCTTCAGGCAACACACATCTGTATATGTTTCTGCATATTTATGTTGTCGTTGTTCAGTCGCCCAGGCCTGTCCGACTCTTCGTGACCCCACGGACTGCAGTGCGCCAGGCTTCCCTGTCCTTCACCATCTCCTGGAGCTTGCTCAAGCCCATGTCCGTCGAGTCCGTGATGCCATCCAGCCATCTCATCCTCTGTCGTCCCCTTCTCCTCCTGCCCCCAATCCCTCCCAGCATCAGGGTCTTTTCTAATGAGTCGGCTCTTCACATCAGGTGGCCAAAGTATTAAACTTTCAGCATCAGCGTCAGTCCTTCTAATGAATATTCAGGATTGAATATCTATGCACATTGACATTATTTAAATTTANTCATCCTCTGTCGTCCCCTTCTCCTCCTGCCCCCAATCCCTCCCAGCATCAGGGTCTTTTCTAATGAGTCGGCTCTTCACATCAGGTGGCCAAAGTATTAAACTTTCAGCATCAGCGTCAGTCCTTCTAATGAATATTCAGGATTGAATATCTATGCACATTGACATTATTTAAATTTAATTTTCTCTCATAGACAGTACTTTATTACCTTAAATATTGTGTATGTAATGTGTACACCTTACCTCACTGTAACTCCTGTTCTCCCTCCTCCACTCCTCTTATTAGAGACTGTGTTTTATGGATATTTGCATTTTGATTGCCTGATTTTTTTAGTATTTTTTGGACATATTGCTACTATGTTGTTAGTAGCTGCATGGCATTCTACTGTTGGGTGAATATGTATGCCTGTTCGCTGACCATCTTCCCAGCTGTTAGCTCTTGCTAATGATGCCCAGACAACTAGTCCACTGAGTCAAGGTAAAGAACCAGCCAATTCAGTGACAGCATCCGTGTAATTATAAAACAGACCAAACGAGCAGTTAGTTGAATTTCTTGCTCTTCAACTACTTGTGTGTCAGCCAGCCCATTTCTGAAACTTCCCAAGCATTTTTCTATAGACATAAGCAGGGGATAAGATCTCTTGACTGAAGATTGAGGCCTGGGAAGGACCACGGAAGAAATCTGGCTACATCTTAGAGTGATGTCATTTTAAAGTGTTGAATACGTTAACAAGTAATATTTCAGGAAACTGGGAGACTTTTTCCCCTTAGGCATAGGCGAATAGATTTTGAAAGCAGAGAACCTTTAGACTTTGGAGAATATCTTGAGAAAACATGTACCCTTGCTGTTTTTTAAAAAAAATGTAAACAGTGAGATCAGTGTCTTAACCACAATAGCCTTGTGTTATGGGGATGGATATTTAAAGAGGGGAGGCAGTCAGATCAGCCCAAGATAAAAGGGGAAAGAAATGGGCTGTTCTTGAAGAGGCTTATATAATGTAAGCAGAACATATATGTGCTGTGAGAGGGACTTTCAGGAAAGACTAGGCTGATGGATGGGGAGGAAAGGTGGGGGAGAGAAAGGATGAAAGACAAAACTGGTTATATTTCCCAAGCCCCAGAAGGCAGGCTGAGGGACACTAAGTTGAGTTTTCAGATGGCACTGAAATTTCTAATTCAAAATTTGAGTAACTAGAAAAAGGCAAAAGAGTTGAGGTCTTTTTAAAGAAAATCTTTCAGAAGTAGTAATTTATTTTAGCAGTGCCTTTTCCTATCTATTAAAGCCAGAATTTGATCGCCATACATGTTTAAAACTAGACAGGGATCCCCAACCTCTCCTTTCCCTGTAGCTCAGCTGGTAAAAAATGTTCCTGTAATTCGGGAGACCTGGGTTTGATGCCTAGGTTTGATGCCTGGGTTGGGAAGATCCCCTGGAGAAGGGAAAGGCTACCCACTCTAGTATTCTGGCCTAGAGAATTCCATGGACTGTATAGTCCATGGGGTCGCAAAGAGTCGGGGACATGACTGAGCGACTTTCACTTTCACTTTTTCCCCAACCTCTGGAGTGTAATGCCTAGTGATCTGAGGTGTAGCTGATGTAATAATGATAGAAATAAAGTGCACAATAAATGTAAAGCACTTGAATCATCCCCAAATCATCTCCTACCCACCGGTCTGTGGAAAAATTGTCTTCCACAAAACTGGTCTCTGGTACCGGAAAGGTTGAGGATTGATGGTAAGATACAACCCAAAGCATCAGTTTAGATAATCTCAGATTTTGTGAGTAAAATTCCACATTGTTCTTTTCCCTAGAGTTTTAGCACTGTTTAAAAAAAAAAAGCCTCACATGTTATTTGAGACAAAATAAAAAGTTAGATCACTGTTAACACTGGGAATTACTTTACTTTGCGTGATACTTTACAAAGCTGTTGGAGCTAGAACCTTATTAATTAAATATTGTAAACCTTCCCCCTTAATCTTCTCCCTTTGATGAGGAACTGGGAGAACAAAAAGAAAAAACAATTCTCAAGTTGGTTAAAGGACTGTACGGGAGTTATTATGGCATTATACTTTACTTTGCGTGATACTTTACAAAGCTGTTGGAGCTAGAACCTTATTAATTAAATATTGTAAACCTTCCCCCTTAATCTTCTCCCTTTGATGAGGAACTGGGAGAACAAAAAGAAAAAACAATTCTCAAGTTGGTTAAAGGACTGTACGGGAGTTATTATGGCATTATTTTCACTGTAGCATTCCTTTCTGTATAGGATTATTGTATACATCATCTCTGCTGTGATGAAACATGTCCCTTTTGTCAACTACCAAGCCAGGTGCTCAGTCTTTGTAATTCGGTCTTTGCTTCCTTGTTTCTGCTGAAAATATGTTTCTTATCACTTAAAAAAATAAATTATAATGTTTACCTTGTTGAGATTATTAAAGTATTATGTGCTTGACATAAATAAGATAAATGAGAAAGCAATATACAAAGAAAAAGTTTATAAGTTTTCTCCTATGTCTCAAATCTAACCACTCGAGGTAATTGATATTATCAATTTGGGATATGCCCTTCTTTTTCTCTTTGCTTATAAAACTATATACAAATATATCTTTCTATTAAGAATAGAAACATTATACACATTAGGCTACATGATTTTTAAATTATGGTATAATTGACATATAACATTGTGTAAGTTTGAGGTATTCGACCCAGTGATTTGATTCATTCATGTATTGTAATATATTACCACCGTAAGTTTGCTAATACCTCCATCATGTCCTGAAATTATCTTTTTGAGTGTTGAAATAATTTAAGATCTACTCTCTTAGCAACTTTCAGGTATTTAAAGAAATGTTAAGTGTAATCACAACCCTGTTCATTAGATCCCGAGACTGTGCTCGCCTTCCCACTGCAACCTTAGAACCTTAACCAACACGCCACGGCTCTCTTCCTCCCTCCCCCCAGCAGCCCCAGTAACCATCATTCTACTCCCTTTCTACAAGTTCAGCTTTTCTCCGTTTCCACAAATAAGTGAGATGATGCAGTATCTGTCTATTTTGGAGTTGTTTCACTTAGCGTAATGCCTTCAAGATTCATCCATGATTTCACAAATGGGAGGATTTCCTTCTCTCTCTTGGCTGAATAATATTCCAGTTACGTGTGTGTAAGACCGAGATTGTCCGTATCCATTCATCCATTGATGGACACTTGTTTCCTTATATTGGCTATTGTAAAGAATGCTGCTATAAACATGGAGGTGAAGATATCTTTTTGCTATCCACAAGAGTTTTTTTCACAGAACAGAACATTACAGACATTCCCTCCGAATTAAAAATTCATTCATATTATGGCTGATGAATACTCCATAATCCAACCATTCAGATTGTTTCAAGGTTTGTGCTACTACAGTTCTTCCCTGTACATCCGTGTGTTCTGAACAGAAGCTTTGATTTCTGTCAAAGTCCCTAAAGTGGTATTACTTGCTAAACTGAAAGTGAAGTCGCTCAGTCATATCCAACTCTTGGCAACCCCATGGACAGTAGCCTGCACCAGGCTCCTCCATCCATGGGATTTTCTAGGCAAGAGTACTGGAGTGGGTTGCCGTTTCCTTCTCCAGGGAATCTTCCCCACCCAGGGATCAAACCCAGGTCTCCCTCATTGTAGACAGACGCTTTACCATCTGAGCCTCCAGGGAAGTCCTNTAGCCTGCACCAGGCTCCTCCATCCATGGGATTTTCTAGGCAAGAGTACTGGAGTGGGTTGCCGTTTCCTTCTCCAGGGAATCTTCCCCACCCAGGGATCAAACCCAGGTCTCCCTCATTGTAGACAGACGCTTTACCATCTGAGCCTCCAGGGAAGTCCTTACTTGCTAAAAGCTGTAGTAATTCAGTCTTACTAAAACCATTTGAAAATATCTGCTTCCCCACATCCTGCCAATGTAATTCATTTTAGAAGTATAAACTTTATAATCTCTTTTTCCTGTTTTGTTTCACATTATTTCTTTCGGGAGCACTTGTCACTTAAAAAAAAAAATTCCATTCATTTGAATTATTCATACCCTCTCTTTTCCTGAAGTTTCTAAGGTGCATATGGTCTGTCTTCTAGACCTGGAGAAGAGAAGCTTCAGCCTAAACTCACCGAGCTTAATTGTTCTATATCGAAATGAAACAAAACACTTGATATCTGCATATAACAAAGTCAATACAGATCTTTTGATTCCAGTTTTCTCTTTTTGAAATATGTAAGAAATTGTCTTAGGAACTATAAATGTTTTAACAGGAAAAAATGGAAACTTATAAAATGCAAAGATGGGAAATTTTAAAGGAGTTTTAAGCTTGCACAACTGTGTTTCCCTCTTGACTCTTAAAGTCTGAAAACAAGCTTTCTTTGAGAGCATTAGTTATAAGTTATGCTGAATTACATCAAGAGGAAAAAGTGAATCACGGCAGATAGGAATTTAGACCTGGAGTGTGAGTGAAAGCCCCTGCTCTTATGCTCCTGCTTGTTTTTCTGGGAGGTGAGGCTCAATTCCACTGCTCCTGTCCTTGTAGTTGCTGAGTTCATTATAAAATTATTTGTATATAACTCCAGCAGTACACTGACTAATCAGAAACAGCTGTACAACTGGATTCGTTTATATGAACAGAATAGCTAAATCAATCCGCAAAATTTCTTGTATTCGATGAGGTCGGGCCAACATTGTGTAGCCCAGAATAATAACAGTGCTTTGTAACTAACCTGACACAGATGGCAAAAAGATTGTGTCTGGGCAGCAGGCGTAGGAACTGAAAATTAAGAAACCTAGTGAGCCCTTGATGTCTGCCATAATAAATTGTTGCTGTCTTTTTAATGTGAGTGTTTTAAAGGCTCAGAAACTTCATGAAGGGACGTCCTGTTTGGGAAAGAACACATCTGAATTGGACCCTCTGAGAGCTGTGTCTCCTGAATGAGGTGGAATTGTCCAGATCAGTGTCCCCGGAAAGATAAGTTTGTATTTCCTGCCAAACTGTCAGGGCCAAAATAAGCCAAGGGCCTCCTGCTGGGAAATGACCACAGACCAGCTGGGCTCACCGGCACGTCTACCTGGAGGGAGCCTCGCTGCCTTAGGGAGAAGCACATGGTNCGGAAAGATAAGTTTGTATTTCCTGCCAAACTGTCAGGGCCAAAATAAGCCAAGGGCCTCCTGCTGGGAAATGACCACAGACCAGCTGGGCTCACCGGCACGTCTACCTGGAGGGAGCCTCGCTGCCTTAGGGAGAAGCACATGGTCCGCAGTGAGACGGAGGCTGAAGTCCTGGCATAACACAGGCAGAGGAATTCCTCGGAATGTGTGCCTTTAATAAGCCAAGGGCCTCCTGCTGGGAAATGACCACAGACCAGCTGGGCTCACCGGCACGTCTACCTGGAGGGAGCCTCGCTGCCTTAGGGAGAAGCACATGGTCCGCAGTGAGACGGAGGCTGAAGTCCTGGCATAACACAGGCAGAGGAATTCCTCGGAATGTGTGCCTTTACAGAGCCCAAAGGTCTACCAGAGCTGAGTGAGCTCAAAGAATGCAACCTCGTCCGTATGCTTCTCACAGGTAGTCTTAAGGCAGACTTCAGTGCAGTCAGGTGTGAGGTCTGATGAGAACAGAAAGATCTCTAGACCCTGAGTCTGCAGGGCTGGCCCAGTCCTACAGGACTCTGAACACTCCACCTCTCAAAAACACAGGTCTTTCTCAAGGCCAGAAATCCACTGGCCCCCAACTTGCCAGAGTCCTAAGGCCAGACTGGGTTCTGGGTACCTGCTTGGCCTTGGTAGGGAAATGCATTAGGTTTTAGCCAAAGCGACAGTGAGGGAAGGTGGTGCCTGGGGGGAACTGGGCACCGATCACAGTTGGCGGATTTGCAAACACTCATCTTCTTGGGGCTCCCGTATGCTGTTGCCTGAGGGCATGGGTCCCTACTGCCCTACCTTCACTTTCACTCTGCCCCTGTTCTTGGATGTCCCTCAATCCTCAGAGATAGACTCTTGAATGTCAAATCACTTCCATGTTAAGACCTGATATCAACTAGCTTATTTACTTAATTGCTTTTGCACTGAATCCTCTGCTAAAGGTAGAGTAGTAAAGTGAAAAGATCTGTAGGAGCCGTGCTGCTGCTGCTGCTGCTGCTAAGTCGCTTCAGTCGTGTCCGACTCTGTGCGACCCCACAGACGGCAGCCCACCAGGCTCCGCCGTCCCTGGGATCCTCCAGGCAAGAACACTGGAGTGGGTTGCCATTTGCTCCTCCAATGCATGAAAGTGAAAAGTGAAAGTGAAATCGCTTCAAGTCGTGTCCGACTCTGTGCGGCCCCATAGACGGCAGCCCACCAGGCTCTCCCGTCCCTGGGATTTTCCAGGCAAGAACACTGGAGTGGGTTGCCATTTGCTTCTCCAGTGCATGAAAGTGAAAAGTGAAAGTGAAGTCGCTTCAGTCGTGTCCGACTCTGTGCAGCCCCATAGATGGCAGCCCACCAGACTCCACCGTCCCTGGGATCCTCCAGGCAAGAACACTGGAGTGGGGTGCCATGGAGCCATAGACTAGGCGGTTACCACTTGTTTTATAATGCCAGCTTTGTTGCCTAGTCATCCTATGACCTTGACAGCAATAAAGCCCTGTGCAAAGAGTAAAGGAATTTGTAAGAATGGGGAGAAGGGTGAGGCTAGGATGTCTGCACTGCCTGTGATGGGCACACACCTGACGTCTCCAGATAAGGTGCTTCTAAACAGTGCAGTTGTTAACAGTTTAACTCATCAGTTGGAAAGTCGGTTTAAGTCTGAAATGTTACTTTACCTATTTTTGACTAAGCATTTGATAAATAAGGGAGAGCAATAGATGTCATATTTCTCATTAGCTAAAATAGGGTGGCTGTATTATGTGTAACTTATAGGGTTCTTCACTTATACTCGAATTTTATTTTATTCTTAGAAAAAGACCATTAGATTATCTTGTAATGTTATTTGTGGGAGTGAGATACGAGCTAGATAAGTCCAGATGTGTCTGGCAGATCTTGTTTTTCTTTTTTTTTTTTTGTTTTTCTTAAATCCAATGAAAATCACACTAGCTCACGTGTGCCTACACTCATCCATTATACTCACCTTATTCTGTATTAGTGCACACGTGGTCCTAACCCTGAAACCACGTGTCCTCACCATCTGCCACCCACAGGGGCATGTACACACACACACACACACACATCTTTGGCTTACCCCTTTTAAAGAACGCTTCAGAGAGAACCAGGAAGGACTGACTCTAAACGTTGCTGGGAAAACACGTATTGCTGAGTTTTGTATACATCATCAGCCTTTGCAACTTCTCAGAAGGCAGAGGCTATTGCTCGGTCATGTGCCCTTTGTATAGTCTCAGACCAAGCATCGTATGCAGGTGAATGTAAGTGTGTGCTTCAGGTGTGCCCTTTGGTGGTGGGGATTCCCCAGGGGGTGGGGAAAAACGCCCGTGTGGGGCTTTGACTTGGGAGTTCTGCAGTGGCCATTGATGGGTGGCTGTGACCACTGCTGGTTGAGTCTTTTGTTTGTGTTTCTTACTCCTGGTCTGAGGAGCAGCACATTGCTGTTTTGGCTCAGAGGCAGATCATCTTGGATGGCACCCAAGAAACTGCACACTGCTCTTGCTTCTTGAGATTGGTGCTGACATTCCAGGGCCTTCAGTTGTGCGTGGAAAGATCCTGGACCAACACACTGGTAAATGGGGCCCCTGTGAACTCTTTGCTCTACAGAGAGGTTAGACAAACTTGTCTATTTGGGAGGGCTTCCCTGGTGGCTCAGCAGTAAAGAATCCACCAGCAATGCAGGAGCCTCAGGAGACACGAGTTCGATCCCTGGATCAGAAAGATCCCCTGGAGGAGGAAACGGCAACCCACTTCAGTATTCTTGCCTGAAGAATCCCACGGATGGAGGAGCCTGGCGGGCTACAGTCCATAGGATTACAAGGAGTTGCATGCGACTGAAGTGACTTAGCATGCACCCATGAGCCCATACACGTCTACCTGGGAAGCCAGAACTTAGTACTGGTGCCTGAGGGAGCCCAACCACCATTTGCAGATAAGGTTGTGACGAGGAGAAGAAGCTTTCTGAGTTCCAACCCAGATGCCCACGGGAAGATGGAGGCCTAGTAAAACTTCCCCTTTGTCCCCTTCAGCTCTAGCCTTAGCAATACCGAGGGAGAGAGGAAGTGGGAGGAAGTTCTGGTGGTGGAGAGAGTGCAGAGGTCAGCAGTGACCGCAGGAAGAGGATCTGCTGGTTCTGAGCTAAAGGGAGAAGCAGCCCCAGCAGTGGGAGTGAAGGGACATGGATCCTGAGCTTGGATCCTCTTCAGGGTGAGAAGCGTCCCGACCTAAGACAGTTGCTGGGTGGGGGCCCTGGCAGTGCAGGGAAACATGGGGAGCCGGAGAAGGCTGTGGCTGCCCTTAGAAAGAAGTCATTAGGAAGCAGAAACAACAGGCTGCCTGCCTTCTCTTGTCCACTCACGGAGGTCAGGAATGAATTATTCTGCTTCTGATTTCTAGTATTGATGCTCGGACAAGCAGTAACTAATAATAGCATCTAATAACATAGATATTGCTTAGTATGTGCCAGGTAATGTTCTTAGTGCTCTGAATTAACTCACTGAGTCCACATAGCCACCCCGCGAGGCAGGCACGATTATCTTCATTTTACAGATGAGGAATTTGAGGTTAGCCAGCTTGCCCAAGTTCATGGCTAACGTGGCGGAGGCAAGAGTCTGTCCAGTCCATTTGGCTTCAGAGCCTGTGCTGAGCCACGATACCCACTTGCCTCTTCAATAAAGGAGATTCGATAGTAAAGGACCTTGGTGGCCCCGGTTTTCTTCATGCAGATGGTTGACCACTGATACAGTGTTCTGGGGAAGTAACCTGGACTTCCTGTTTATCTGCATACTTCTGGGTTGGTGTCACCAATGCATTGCAAAAAGGACAGCCAGAAAAAAGAAAGACCAGCAGCTGAGCAATCAGCAGAAAGACCTGCTCTTCGCATGGTGTTCGGAGTCCCCCCTTAACTTTACTCTAAACCACCCAACTTAATACCTGACACCCATCACAGCCAAACATTCTCAGTGACTCCTAAGAATTCAGCAGTCTCTAGTGAGGAAGAAAATCTTCCCAGAGCGTCACAAATGCTGCCTAGTATCAGTGACTAGTGACATGATGGTCTTAAGAGTAAATGAATGACGTTCAGCCCATGGATAAAGAGTATAATATTCAACTATAAAATGCAACATCTCATTCCAGTGTTAGACATGGGAAGCCAAGTGAAGATGAAGACTGTTTTGCCTAACTTTCCATTAGAATGAGAACCTCAGAGAAGTTACTTTCTCAAGGCCAGTGGCTAGTTGGTAAGAGAGTTGAGACAAGAACCCAGGTCTGGACCCAAGTTCCAGTCCAGTTCTCTCTCCCCTGCCTGAGATTGCATACAATATTCTGTAAATGATTTTCTTGGCAAATTACAGATGAAACATAGAATGGTCTGTTTCTTTGTGAGGCAGGGCCAAGGTTAGCATTGCCTTACAGATGGAAGGGATGCAGCTGGACACCTCCTTCAGGTACAGCGCACAATAAACCCAGGTGAGGAGAAGGCCAGGCAGGCTCCCAGGCGCAGCTGCTCCTGGGGAGTTTGCAGTGCCGAGCCTTTGCTTTCTAGGTGGTCCCCAGCGCCCTCTGCTCAAGGCAGTTGTTTGGAGGTAAAGGAATCACACCGACTCGGTTTATAGCAGAGTTCTGTGAGGGGCATGAGGGAGAAGAGGAAATGGTCCCTTTTCTGTCCATAGTGAAGAATGTTTTTCAAAGCCCTGCTGCTGTCAAGCAGCCAGACCTTAGCCAAGCTCTGCCTGATTGGCCTTGGAGCCTGAGAAGCCTGCTGCTGCAGGACGCTGACTCCACTGGTGGGATGGAGAACTTTAGCCCTTCCTGGAAGAGGCTCCAGAAGCCTGCGGAGGCCCACCTGGGGAGCCCTGTGTATTACCAGCAGCTGGGCAGTCCTGTCCCTGTCTGCAGCCGTAACCACAGGGCTCAACAGACATTTCTGCAGACGGGGACGACTCCAGGTCACCTTTGTACTGCAGAGCAGTGACCTGGGGATCTCCACAGGCAGGAATGCAGAGGGGGAAGTAAGATAAAGACAGAAACCCAAGCCTAGAAGGGCATCCAGAGCTCCCTTGCCCACCTCTGGGCTATAGTCCTTCAACGTAAGCCCAGACTGGGCTGGAAGGTGAAATTCCTATGTGTGTGTGAGTCGACCCCATGGGCTGTAGCCCGCCAGGCTCCTCTGTCCATGAGATTCTCCAGACAAGAATACTGGAGTGGGTTGCTACTTCCTCCTCCAGGGGATCTTCCCGACCCTGGGATCAAACCCACGTCTCCTGCATCGCCAGGTGGATGCTTTACTGCTGAGCCACCAGGTGGTGATTTCAGTCCTGGTCAGTGTGCTCACACCCTCAGCAAAAGCATCTGGGGAAAACTGAGGGGTGTTCTCCGCAGCCCCTGCGGAGACCTGGTGCAGCAGCTCTCCAAGGTCCCCTCCTCGTGGCGGCCAAGCGGCAGGCTGCCTTGTTCCCTCCCCTCCCTTCAGGCCCTGCAGCGCTGTCGGCTGCGCCGGCTGTCTCTGCGGGCCGGTTATCTAGCCATCTTTTCCAGTCCAGGGAAGGACAGAATAGAGGAGTTCTCCAGAGAGAGGAGGTAAAACAGAACGCACTCCATTTTCTCAAGCGCAGTCTGATGTGAGAAGGCGCACTGCTCAGAGCCCCATAGGGGCCTTTCCAACCTCAAATCCAGAGGTCAGAGGGCAGTAACATCTCTGTGTTTTACTGATGTGACCCGGAACCCTTTGTAGAGTTAAGCAAGAAACCAGAGGCAGGGCTGGAATTCGAGCGTAGGAGGTTCTGGTGCCCAGACCCGTGGTCTCCGTGCCTTGTGCTTGGTTAGGAGGACAGCTTTGGTGGCGAGAGCTGTGCCTGCAGCCGCCGCCCCCCGTCCTGTCTGCCGAGCGTGTGCAGGCTGCTGCCTCTTTGGCTCCTCACCCCTCCTTACACCTGGATGGTGTGCAGAGTGGGAAGGTGGCTTCCGGGCCCCCTCTGTCTGGTCCTAGGTACGGAGGGGACTGCTGTAGGCTAGCCCCCATGGGTATAAGCAGCCCCACTTTCTCCTGAATTTACCCTCCCAGCTCCAATGTGAACTCAGGAACTCTCATGAAACCAGCAATGGCCTGCTTGCCAGGAGGAACTGGAGGGCAGGGTGTGCTGTGATGGACCCGGTTACGTAAGTCAGCCCAGTGAATTCCTCCTTTTCCCCCCATGAGGCACCTCGGAAGGACCCAAGGCACGAGAGCTCCACGACAAAACTCGGTCTTGGTGCAGAGCCCACAGGCAGGAACTCCGTACTGTGTAGATTCTGGGGTCTGGGAACTTGAGACTACACGTGGTTTAAAGTTTAAGAAACAACAAGAAGCGTGCTTGGAGTGCCCTGATCCTTGAAAGTCAGATTTGAAGGGAAGACTGCATCTGGCAGTATTGGAAAAGGAATCTCTGTGAACAGTGAGTACTCCATATAAAGAAGCATTATCCAGACTAGTGTTTTGAAACCTTTTTTGATTATAACCCATAGTAAGAAATGCATTCTTCTTTGATATCTAGTATAGATAGATAGATGGATAATAGAAACAGAAATTTCATAAAACAATTCCCATCTTTACCAAATGCAATACATTTTTATTGTAATTTTTTTAAGAAAAAGGAGCAGCAGCTCATTGCAAATTGATTTAATATCGATTTGACTGCCAGAGAATAGGCAGCAACTTGCAGTTTGAGAAATAACTGATTTAAACAAAAATGTATCAGGCATGTAGAAACCAATTGTCATTGTTGCTCTGGTCAGATCTCTGCAGAAGGTGATGCAGTAACGCAGGCTTTGTGGTCCTACAAGAGGTTTTCCTCGCTCTTCCGATCCCTAGATGTTAGTGAGGTGGTGTTGGAGCTGGAGAACCAGGGAAGAGGGGAGGGGCAATGATTGATGGAAGAAGAGGAAGTGGAGTTTTATTTCTCTTTGTGCAGAGGACACTGAGTGTCTGTGATGCCGTGTCCTGGCACAGATAAGACAAACCCGGTTCACCATGCAAGGGTGCTCACAGTTGAATGAGTGTGCACTCATCACGCTCCAACAGATCTGCAGTAAAATGGAAGTGTAAACTGGATTCTCCATGGTAGCCAAAGCCCCTTCATTTTGAGTTTCCTAAAAGCAGGAGCCATGTTTCAGGCAAGAGTATGTTCAGTGTTACATCTCTAGTTTTATGTCTCACATAGAATAAGTATTCAATAAATGTTTAATATAAAGACCATCAGTTCAGTTCAGTCGTTCAGTTGTGTTCGACTCTTTGTGACCCCGTGGACTGCAGCACACCAGGCTTCCCTGTCCATCACCAACTCCCTGAGCTTGCTCAAACTCATGTTCATTGAGTCAGTGAAGCCATCCAACCATCTCATCCTCTCTGGAGTGGGTTGCCATTCCCTTCTCCAAGGGATCTTCCTGACCCAAGGATAGAACCTGGGTCTCCTGCATTGCAGGCAGATTCTTTACCATCTGAGTCACCAGGGAAACCCAATAAAAACCATATTAGCTAATTAATATTTGCAATTAAACTATCATAATTCTAATTATCTTTGATAATATAAAGAAAACCTTTTGTAGGGCACTTTAATACAATTGAGCATCACAAGGGATAGGACAGTTAAGAAAGTCCCCCAAAAGTTGAAATTAAAGAGCACAACTGCTGAACCCCACCGGGCTTTGGGTTCTCCACATGGCAAGCCTTTAAGACGCTGTGGTTTGTCTGCCTGACTTGCACATCTGAGTGTCTGTCTCATAGGTGGACCTTGGGACAAGCCTGGAGGTGAGATGTCTCAGTGGTGAGGGGTGACTGGCCCTGGCTGAGCAGGGACCACAGGCAGGAGTGCATTCTGACTTCCCACCCCTGGGCATCAGAAACTGCTGAGTTTACCCACCCGGGTTGGGCGGTTCAAGAGGATGTAGTTGAGGCTTGAATCACCCAGGGTCCGGGTGGCAGGTTTCTGGAGGGAGGAAGGTGCTTGCAGACCACCGTGTGTCAGGCCCTAAATAGCGTGTTCATTTGAAGGTCTGGACTAGCTGGGCATTAAGACTGAGAAGCAGTTAGGGGCCATGGAGACCCTGGTGTGGGTCCCACAGCAGAGTGAGAGGAGCTCCCTGGTGCTCTCTGAGCTGAACTTCCTGTTGGGGTCCAGGCCCTCGGGCTGGGCCCCAGTGCCCAGCGAGGCCTGGCGGGCTGGACCCCAGCCTGCCATCCAGCTGCTAACTGAACTAGGTACAGGACCTTCTTCCATCCAGTTGTGGGGTGAAAGGTAGCAGGGGGTGGGGAGTAGGCAGGGAAGCAGGGGTGTGAGGAGAGGGGAGGGAAGGATGACAGGTGACCTGAGAAAAATACTCGGATAGGATGATTTCCCTCCAAATGAGGTTCCCTCAGTTGAAGAGCTTGGACTAAGGAGATACCCTGGAAAGTAGTGGACAAATTCAACCTCAGGGTGATTGCTGTTCATGTTAGACACTTTTTCAAGTTTTCCATGGCCCAACCCCAGAGAGAATAGCGCGGGTTGACTGGGAACTGGGATCCAGTCACAAAGAACGGCTACCCCTTTGGCTCGGGAGCTTGGCTTGAGACCTTGGATGTGTGAAAGGCTTCGCAGGATGGCAGGTCCACCTTGCAAACTCTGTCTGGGTTTGATAATTTGCCCAGTTATTTACACCTGTGTGTGCTTGCTTAGTCTCTCAGTTGTATCCAACTCTTTGTGACCCTTTGGACTGTAGCCGGCCAGGCTGCTCTGTCCGTGGGTTTTTTCAGGTAAGAATAATGGAGTAGGTTGCCATTTCCTCCTCTAAGGGATCTTCCTGACCTAGGGATCAAATTCAAGTCTGCTGTGTTCTTCCTGACCCAGGGATCAGACCTGCATCTCCTGTGTCTCCTGCATTGCAGGCAAAGCCTTTATTTACACCTATTTTTAATTCTGGGGTAAGATCAAATTTAAATGCATAAGAGCATTCAAAATACGAAAGGCGGGCCTGGAGCCCCAGGTTCTAACTCCAGCTCTGTCCTGGTCTATGTGGCCCTGGGCCACTCAGTGTCCTCATTGGCAAATTGGGGGGCTAAGAAGAGGGGGTGTTGGAGATGCTCCCCCTGGTCTCCCTCAGCTCAAACACCCTGTGGCTGTCTGCAACCCAGGGAATGTTTTCTGGCAGGAAGGAGAGGCTGCCCGGAGCTTCCTTCTCAGGCAGCCAGTGAGTACATTCTTTCCTGTGCCCACATATGGAAGCAATTTCTAGATGATCCAAGGCACTTGTGCTGCTGAGCTCAACTGAAACAGAGGAGCGCGGCGGTGGAAAATGGGAAAAGAGAAAAGCCTGTGTGCGCTCTCTTACAAACGTGCATTTTCGCATCTGAAATCCCCCCCGTACCCTTTGCCTTTCCGTGCTGTCTGGGGATGTGCCAGTGGCTTTGGGGCATTCCACAGATAAAAATCCTGATAAAGATCGAGTGAGGGCTGAGCTCACTGCTTCTCCCCCGAGGCTGAAGGCCCCTGCCTTTTCCCCCTGGAAGCTTCTGGCAGGAGGCTGGGGAGGAGTGCAAATTCCAGAGTTTTGTTCCCACATTTATTGTAATCTTTCTCTCCGGTCTGTTAAAATGAGGACTATTAATGGCTGCTTTCAAGATTCTCTGTGAAGTTGAACTGGGAAACATTAGCCAAGTGCTTTGAAGGGGAAAATGTTTTATTAGTTCCTTCTCTGCCAAGCAACTCTTTACTGACGGTCCTCTTTGGAGCTCCTCGGGGGTTTTGGTAGCGATTGGGTGGTAGATCTTGTCACTTGTAAACTGGAGGCACGGAACACTTACTCCTAAATTTTGGTTAGGAACGGTTAGGAGAGCAACTTTTCCTAGAACATGACCTTACTGAGAAAACCTCATCTGTGGTCCTGGTCCCCATAAATGGTCCTAAGGTCCTTATTTCCTCCTCCTTTCTCGCCACCCTTAACCTCAGTTCTTGGGAAAGAAGGTTACTGAGAAGGACATGTTTATAGAGAAATGCTTTTTGTTCCCCTTTCCGTCTGTCTCTTAACTTCTCTACTGCCTAATCCCCAACCAATGTTAACATTTAAAAGTTAATCTGTAAAGCATATTAATTCTATTAATGTTATTCTTCCTAGAAATGAAATCTGAGTAATTAAAGCTCTATGAACGTTTACCAATGCTTGTTAAAACTGTTGCATCATAACTGTTCTCATAACTGTCCAAGGTTATCACTTCCTAAATGTATCACTAAATTCCTAATTTTGTCACTAAAATTATCACAGATAATTTTTTTGGAAAAAAACTCTCAAAATCCAGACAGTAGACTGATGCATGCTGAAACTCTTATGGGGACCTCATTCCCTTTCGTTGCTCTTGCTGGGTCTCCAAGCACGGAGCCTCCTGGTCAGAGCAGCCCTCTTTTTCCCCTTCAGAGGGAGCATGTTTACGGCTCTGGTTTACTTCATCTGGGATTGTTGCCGCGGAGGGCCAGAAGTCAAGCATGACATGAAGAAAGAAACACTTCTGGGAGCCTCACATGCCTGGCCGCCCTGTTTCAGGACACGCAGAAACTAGGGTTGTAATTCCACACATACATTTCCCGCCCTGTGGAGTTTCCTGCCTGCTTTAAAGCAGCTAAACTTTGCTTCTCTGTAGAACCGTAATCAGGAATGTTTAAGCCCATCTCTGTAGGTGCTAGATTCTCTTCAGCACTGTTCAGAGGGCTTCAGCTGACCCACCTCCTGTCCACCAGGTGCTGAAAGTCTGAAACCACGTTCCAGGACAAGAGTTCTGAGTGCAGGCCTGTTCTGCCACCCCCTGTGCAGTGGTAACTCGGGGCCGGGAAGGTGCCCTGTGCCAGCCAGGGTGATGCCACCTCCTGCTCTGCTGAGAAGATGAAGACCATTCTGTTCTCTTGTCCTTTTTCTCCAGGGACTCCTTCCCCACCTAGGGTGGCCTCTTATCTTTAATGCAGCCGCAGCCACACCCACCTACACCCCAGGATCCCAATGATCAATACAGTTGAACCCCCCTCTCCAGGTCGGTCACCCCCAAACCTCCTCACTCCTCTGCAGACTGTTTTTTGCTTCATCTCATCACTCAACAACTGTTTGTTCTCATTTGTACTCACTGTTGAAGCTTGCTGAAGGCGGGGTCCCTGTGGAATGTGTGTCCTAGAAGGGAGAAATAGCAAACAAGCAACTACTTAGATAGACTAGTGAATGCTTCAGTAATTAATTAATACTTAGATTAATTAGTAGTGATAAGGGTTATGGAAGAGGCTGACAGGTTGAGGGATGAAATGGTAGGAACGCTCCCTGAGGTACAGCTGTTCAGGGAACTTTATGAGAGTTGAGATATGCACGACAAGGAGCCAGACTGAGTATCTGGGGAGAAGCATGCGTCAGGCAAGGCTAAGTGCAAAGACCCTGAGGTGAGGACGAGCTAGACAGGTCCCAGGGAAAGAAAGAGAGCTGTGAGGAGAAGGGGGAGGGTGAAGTTAGAGACGCAGGCCCAGCCAGGTACTCTAGAGGCTCGAATCTCATACGGTGTTAGCCCAGGGAGTGATACCACCTGATGTGTGTTTCAGTAAAATCATTCTTGCTTCCATCCCATCTCCACCTGCCTGGGAGCTCCAGGCTTGACGTCCTGACTCACCCCACTTGTCGGGTAGGGTGCCCTCAGTTTTGTGCATTGCACTCTGGCCCTGCTCTATGCACTGCCCCCCACCCCCACCGTGTCTGCACCCAAATTCAGGCAGTCCCAGCACCAACTGGCCAGCCGTGCCTGGGGATTCAGAGGATGGGTGAGTCAGTCTGCCCTGAGCCGGACTGAGCACTGGGCAGAGAAGAGAGCGAGGTGCTCACAGGCTGTGAGACCCTGGACAGACTTGCTAACCCTCCTGCCTTCAGTCCCTCCTCTTTCAGCTGCTCTCCAGCTGTCAGCCTCAGTGGTCGGCAACACTGTCACAGTAACAACTTCTGTTAGGCACTTGCTTTGTGCCAGGCTTAACACGGATCACACTCCTCTGAGATTGGCTCTGTTTCATCCCCATTTTACAGTGGAGGAAACTGAGGCGCAGAGAGGTTAAGTAACTTTTCCAGAGTCCCAGGTAGCGTGGGTGGTTGAGTCCAGGCTCACAGTGGATGGTCTGATAGCCCCGTGCACTTAAATCACTACATTCTACTGCCGCAGGCAGTGGGCAGGGCTTTTCCTTCCCACCACCTGGCAGTACTGAACGACGTCCTCTTCCAGGGTGGTCAGCCCAGGGTGCAGCCCTCACCAGATGCTCCCCGCTGACACACTCGACTTCAAGCAATGAGCAGACCTGTTGAGTTCACCAAGTTAAGGTGGCATCTCCAGCATCAGCTAAGGTGGTGCTCACTCCTCTCCAGGATGAGCCCCACAGTCCTTTCTGAGTCCATCTGTGAAAACCTCCACTCTGGGCACATCCACCACCTGCCAAGTAACAGGCAGTAATAATAGTAGGAGCAAGTGTTTATGAAACACTTCCTATGGACCTGGCTTTCTTTTTATTCTTATTTTACTGATGGAGAAACTAAAGCACAACTTGCTTGAGGTCACAAAGCTAGTCAATGGTAGAACCAGAATTTGGACCCAGGCAGGTTGGCTCTGGGGACCCTTTAGAGTATATACTTCTTTATCCTGAAGAATTCCCATCCCTGTGGTTTCCACAGGGTGGTCCATACTCTATCCCTTGTAGCCACAGAGTGGTCTGATTTGATTAACATAGGACAGACCTGTCAATATTTGAAGATAGTTATCACGTCTCTTTTGGTTCCAAACCACCACACCAAGCTCCCAAGGAGCAGTTCTACTCTGAGTCCCCCTCTTCCTCCCAGAAAAGCACAAAGAGCGCTTTATAATTCTCCATCCAAATCCAGATACTTGTGAGAGGCAAGGGAGCACAGTTAATAATTATGCTGGGACAACAGGCATAAATGTGGAGTGTCCTGGGCAAGCCAGGAAGTGGTTTACCCTACCCCCAGGCCACAGCAGAAATGCTGCCGCTTGGCGTGCCGTCTGAGCAGTCTGTTCAAGTGGATTGTGGAGAAGTTGAGCTCACTTTACACAGATACACTACTGATGGGAAATCAGGTTTCAGGAGCCTGCCATTAGTCAGACTTCTTGATGGAACAGTGTTGGGTATGAGGTCAAGTCCCAGCATTGCTCCTGTGACCCTGTGACACCTCCCAGCCCGGGGCTCACCATTTTCTCATCTGTAAAACAGAGGTTGATAATCTGGAAGTCCCTTCTAGTTCTAAAACTCTGATCCCATGTCAGTCTTCCCTACACAAGTAAAAGTGTGAGTTCTGTCTTTGAAGCCATGAGCATACAGTGTGGAGGTTTTCAGCTCTTCTCCCAGCTTATTAGCCGCACCCCAAGGGTAGATTTTGACAGTAAGATAAGTCTTCTCCAACACCACAGTTCAAAACCATCAATTCTTCAGCGTTCAGCTTTCTTTATAGTCCAACTCACACATCCATACATAACTACTGGAAAAACCAAAGCTTTGACTAGAAGGACCTGTGTTGGTCAAGTAATGTCTCTGCTTTTTTAATATGCTGTCTAGGTTGGTCACAGTTTTTCTTCCAAGAAGCAAGTGTGTTTTAATTTCATGGCTGCAGTCACCATCTGCAGTGATTCTGGAGACCCCCGAAATAAAGTCTGTCACTGTTTCCATTGTTTCCCCATCCGTTTGCCATGAAGTGATGGGACTGGATGCCATGATCTTTGTTATTGAATGTTGAGTTTTAAGCCAAGTTTTTCACTGTCCTCTTTCACCTTCATCAAGAGGCTCTTTAGTTCTTCTTTGCTTTCTGCCATAAGGGTTGTATCATCTGTGTATCTGAGGGTATTGGTATTTCTTCTGGCAGTCTTGATTCCAGCTTGAACATCATACAGTCCAGCATCTCTCATGATGTACTCTGCATATAAGTTAAATAAGCAGGGTGACAATATGTAGCCTTGATATACTTCTTTTCCAATTTGAAACCAGTCTTTTGTTCCATGTCCAGTTCTAACTGTTGCTTCTTGACTTGCATACAGATTTCTCAGGAGGCAGGTAAGGTGGTCTGGTATTTCCATCTCTTGACGAATTTTCCACAGTTTGTGGTGATCCACACCGTCAAAGACTTTGGCATAGTCAATGAAGCAGAAGTAGATGTTTTTCTGAAACTCTCTTGCTTTTTTGATGATCCAGTGGAAGTTGGCAATTTGATCTCTGGTTCCTCTGCCTTTTCTAAATCCAGTTGAACATCTGGGAGTTCATGGTTCACGTTCTCCTGAAGCCTGGCTTGGAGAATTTTGAGGATTACTTTGCTAGCATGTGAGATGAGTACAACTGTGTGGTAGTTTGAACATTCTTTGGCATTGCCTTTCTTTGGGACTGGAATGAAAACTGACCTTTTCCAGTCCTGTGGCCACTGCTGAGTTTTCCAAATTTGCTGGCATATTGAGTGCAGCACTTTCACAGCATCATATTTTAGGATTTGAAACAGCTCAACTGGAATTCCATCACCTCCTCTAGTTTTGTTCATATTGATGCTTTCTAAGGCCCACTTGACTTTGCATCCCAGAATATCTGGCTCTAGGTGAATGACTGCACCATCGTGGTTATCTGGGTCATGAAGGTCTTTTTTGTATAGTTCTTCTGTGTATTCTTGCCACCTCTTAATAGCTTCTGCTCTGTTAGGTCCATACCATTTCTGTCTTTTATTGTGCTCATCTTTACATGAAATGTTCCCTTGGTATCTCTAATTTTCTTGAAGAGATAGATCTCTAGACTTTCCCATTCTATTGTTTTCCTCTATTTCTTTGCACTGATTGCTAAGGAAGGCTTGCTCATCTCTCCTTGCTATTCTTTGGAACTCTGCACTGAAATGGGTATATCTTTCCTTTTCTCCTTTGCCTTTAGCTTCTCTTCTTTTCTCAGCTATTTGTAAGGCCTCATCAGACAACCATTTTGCCTTTTTTGCATTTCTTTTTCTTGGGGATGTCAGCCTTGGAAAGGGGCAGTTTGCTCCCTACCTGCATTTTAATATTCTTGAAATTGTTATCCATTTATTCATGAGAGCTATTAGAACTTGTGGTGTTCCATGAACATCTACTCTTTTAAAGTGCCCTACATATTTTTCGTGCTGGACAAGCCTAGACATCCTCCTGATATAAGAAATCAGGAAACCAAAATTTAGAGGAGATGATTTGCTGCTGGTTACACGGCCAGTTAACAGCAAACTAACCTAAAACCCAGTGTCTGACTTGTGCTCTACTGGGCTGCTGGGGCAGACTCTGTAGGGTGTCCAGTGGGAGCCCTTCCATTTTCCAAAGAGATTCCCTGGCTCATTTCTGCTTCAAGGAAAAGGACTACAAGCCCCAAGCCTCCTGCATTGCTTCTCAATGGAGATGACTTTGAAACCTATATAACGAGACACCATGAATCAGGCAGGGAAGATGGGAAAGATCTTTTGAACAAGTGGTACATGAAATAAGCTGGAAATGATGAACATCTAACTCAGTAAAGAGGAGGAGGGAGTACATTCAAGGCAGAAAGGACACTGTATTCGAAGCCCGTGACAGAAGAAGGATGGTTAGAGTTGAGGAACTCTTAGAGAACATGAGGGGTGGATAGGGCCAGCCTTGTAGCGGCCAAGTAGGGGTTTCTATCCTTTTTTTTTTCCTGAGGAACAAATAAATCTCTTGAAGCATCTGGCACCACGTCTTAGGTTACCAGGTTTTAAAAAGAAGACATCCCCAGAGAGAAGATGAGACTCTATGGAGGACGGTCCTAGAGAAAAGGCATGCAGGTACAGGGTGGGATGGGGAACGGGGAAGCAAGAGCCCCTCTTAAGTTCTGCTGGCCAAACCTCAGGAAGACCCTTAGGGAGGCTAGGAGACCTAATTCAGAGAAGCAGTAATTTGAGAAAACAGTTCTGCATTCTGCCCTGGAAAGCTCAGAAAGCACTGCTCCAGTGTTGTTCTACTCCCGCTGGCCTGCCTAGAAGATCAACTTCATCTTCTTTCCTGCAGTTTGGGTTTGTGTCCACCTGAAGAATGTGTCCCTTCCCACCTTCCCAAACACATACACATTCCTTTTCCCCTGGGGTCCATAAGGAGTGAAGAGACTCTCAAAATATCACAAAGAGACAAGTAAATGAAACAGAGCAGAATGAGGTCACAGCAAACACAAACTCTCCTGTTACAACCCAATGTTTCTAATTAAAAAACAACACACAAGTGAAAAAAAAGCACATAGGTTTCAAAACCACTTTAGCAGCTAAAGTGATCAGAGTTTCAGAATGACAATAAACTTACTTTCTTTAGAGTAATTTCATTAAGAGAAATTTTATAAATATAAATGAAGCTATGAACTCAACCTCCTTAACACCCAGCACTGAAGATCTCTAACTTATGCCACTTACTGGGACGGGGACATCTTCCATAATCTTACCCTCTTTATCAAATTCTGTTAGGATACAAAAGCACAAACTCTGTATCATACTTAAACAACAAAGATCTGTGGAAAAGTGTTTTATAGATTGCCTACTTTCAGATTAAGTAATAATCCAGAGTACAATGTGTCCTCTAATCCTGTTCAACCCAATTTATGTGATAAAACTGCACCCAGCAGACATCTCTCTACTCGTATGAGGTAACCTCCTTCTGTTTTTGTTCCTGCCCCAATTTAGGCATCTGCTATTCTCCCTTTAACAAGTTAAACATATAAAATGAGGTAAAATGTTCTAAGTTTACTTTGTAGCAAAATGAATTTCAGAGCCAGAGCTTCCCCAGGAACATTCTCAAGACCTATTCCAAGACTCTGTTGGGCAGAGGTCACAGGAGCTTGGATTCTCCAACTTTTCTTAGTCTCAGTTTGCAGGTCTGGAATACCGTCTGTTCTAAGGGCTCAACCAACTTCTCTTCCTCCTTAGTGTTCAGGATTCCCTTAAGTCCAGGACCCAGAAGTCTTCTCTCTGTACCTCGTGCTTCCCTTTAACCACAGCACAGAGTGCGTTCTTTGGTCAGTCAGGGTCCTTCTCCTTTCCTCAAGAGTTATGGCTAGTACTCTTAGACATCCAGATCTTATAGGTTAGTTTCTGCCCAGGTTTCTGGGCTGGAGAATTTTTGGTGAGTGATGAGAACAAGGAAGTTGTTGTTTAAAGATACCCACGGTGTGTGGGAGGGGATGGTAGAGGAAGTCTTAGTTTCTCACTTAAGGCAGCCTGGCTGCTTAGAACAGGAACGTCATATATATTGGTGTTTTATATATGTGCTTATAATATATGTGCTTATATGTAATATGGATGAGAATTAACTATTCCAGGTATTAATGATCAAGAATCACACGACTAAATGGTGAAAATGTAGAAAGAGCACTGCAAGAGAGTCAGGACAACTGTCACGTGGTCCTAAGGGATTATGACCAAGTCCAGTGATTTCAGAGGTTACTCTTCTTCTCTAGGCTTCATCTAGGTAATGGAGGAATTGAACTAGATCAATTCTAAGACACTTTTCAATTCTAAACTTATGGCTGAAAATTGTGTTTCAGATTAACTTCATCTCAGTTGCTCTTCAGCATGGTCACCTGCTTAACATTTAAATACTAAATAGAAAATAATTATTTGAGAAAGCTAATGTATTACTGGCTCTAACAGGTCAGAATCATCTGGAATTCAGCTTGGAAGAGTAGTTTAAAAACTACATAGGAAACACAAAATTTCAGTTCTGAGGGATAAGACACAGTTCTGTTATACATAATTATTTCAGCAGCAAATGGGATGTGGTATTCCCTACAGAGTCAACACTTGGTGCCTGAAAACACGTGTTTTTCATAAGCACACAAGTCCAAAAGTTGTCTACTTCATATAATTTTAGTAACATATTCTGGCCAGCATCAATACAAGGATATGACAGATTAATTTTTCTTCTTCAGTGTCCAAGAAAACAGGTCCTTTGGACTGACTATATTTGGAAAAACTACAGTCATGCTTTAGGAATACCTATCTAGGTCCTTTGAAAAAATAAAAATGACTGTATAATATTTATCCTGAAATACTAGACAAATAAGACTTTTTAAATATCCTTAACTACAGGATCCAGAAACTAAACATATAGCACTGTGATCCGTGTCTAAAATATCCCTCATCTCCTGCTTATTTCAGAGAGAGAAATGAGAATGGTGTCAATTTCTCCACATTTATAATTTCAGGCAACCACATAGCTTGGCAATATTTCGGGCGACTCTTCTGACCCAGGAAAGGGTATTACATATCAGATACTTTAAAGAAAAAGGGAAGTAGGGAACATCTGGTATTTCTAATACAGTCTGACTTGATTTGGATACAATTTAGGTCTGGAAAATATTATTCAGTATTCATAGTGAGATCATCTGATTCATGCTGTTTTCATAACCAAATTTCCCTCTGGAGCAAAAAATCATATGTGGTTACTAAACACGCAAGTGTTACTAAGAATTCTTTAATCATCTTGGAATGAAGCTGACCAAATAAATCTCTTGAAGCATCTGGCACCACGTCTTAGGTTACCAGGTTTTAAAAAGAAGACATCCCCAGAGAGAAGATGAGACTCTATGGAGGACGGTCCTAGAGAAAAGGCATGCAGGTACAGGGTGGGATGGGGAACGGGGACGCAAGAGCCCCTCTTAAGTTCTGCTGGCCAAACCTCAGGAAGACCCTTAGGGAGGCTAGGAGACCTAATTCAGAGAAGCAGTAATTTGAGAAAACAGTTCTGCATTCTGCCCTGGAAAGCTCAGAAAGCACTGCTCCAGTGTTGTTCTACTCCCGCTGGCCTGCCTAGAAGATCAACTTCATCTTCTTTCCTGCAGTTTGGGTTTGTGTCCACCTGAAGAATGTGTCCCTTCCCACCTTCCCAAACACATACACATTCCTCTTCCCCTGGGGTCCATAAGGAGTGAAGAGACTCTCAAAATATCACAAAGAGACAAGTAAATGAAACAGAGCAGAATGAGGTCACAGCAAACACAAACTCTCCTGTTACAACCCAATGTTTCTAATTAAAAAACAACACACAAGTGAAAAAAAAGCACATAGGTTTCAAAACCACTTTAGCAGCTAAAGTGATCAGAGTTTCAGAATGACAATAAACTTACTTTCTTTAGAGTAATTTCATTAAGAGAAATTTCATAAATATAAATGAAGCTATGAACTCAACCTCCTTAACACCCAGCACTGAAGATCTCTAACTTATGCCACTTACTGGGATGGGAACATCTTACATAATCTTACCCTCTTTATCAAATTCTGTTAGGATACAAAAGCACAAACTCTGTATCATACTTAAACAACAAAGATCTGTGGAAAAGTGTTTTATAGATTGCCTACTTTCAGATTAAGTAATAATCCAGAGTACAATGTGTCCTCTAATCCTGTTCAACCCAATTTATGTGATAAAACTGCACCCAGCAGACATCTCTCTACTCGTATGAGTAACCTCCTTCTGTTTTTGTTCCTGCCCCAATTTAGGCATCTGCTATTCTCCCTTTAACAAGTTAAACATATAAAATGAGGTAAAATGTTCTAAGTTTACTTTGTAGCAAAATGAATTTCAGAGCCAGAGCTTCCCCAGGAACATTCTCAAGACCTATTCCAAGACTCTTTTGGGCAGAGGTCACAGGAGCTTGGATTCTCCAACTTTTCTTAGTCTCAGTTTGCAGGTCTGGAATACCGTCTGTTCTAAGGGCTCAACCAACTTCTCTTCCTCCTTAGTGTTCAGGATTCCCTTAAGTCCAGGACCCAGAAGTCTTCTCTCTGTACCTCGTGCTTCCCTTTAACCACAGCACAGAGTGCGTTCTTTGGTCAGTCAGGGTCCTTCTCCTTTCCTCAAGAGTTATGGCTAGTACTCTTAGACATCCAGATCTTATAGGTTAGTTTCTGCCCAGGTTTCTGGGCTGGAGAATTTTTGGTGAGTGATGAGAACAAGGAAGTTGTTGTTTAAAGATACCCACGGTGTGTGGGAGGGGATGGTAGAGGAAGTCTTAGTTTCTCCCTTAAGGCAGCCTGGCTGCTTAGAACAGGAAGGTCATATATATTGGTGTTTTATATATGTGCTTATAATATATGTGCTTATATGTAATATGGATGAGAATTAACTATTCCAGGTATTAATGATCAAGAATCACACGACTAAATGGTGAAAATGTAGAAAGAGCACTGCAAGAGAGTCAGGACAACTGTCACGTGGTCCTAAGGGATTATGACCAAGTCCAGTGATTTCAGAGGTTACTCTTCTTCTCTAGGCTTCATCTAGGTAATGGAGGAATTGAACTAGATCAATTCTAAGACACTTTTCAATTCTAAACTTATGGCTGAAAATTGTGTTTCAGATTAACTTCATCTCAGTTGCTCTTCAGCATGGTCACCTGCTTAACGTTTAAATACTAAATAGAAAATAATTATTTGAGAAAGCTAATGTATTACTGGCTCTAACAGGTCAGAATCATCTGGAATTCAGCTTGGAAGAGTAGTTTAAAAACTACATAGGAAACACAAAATTTCAGTTCTGAGGGATAAGACACAGTTCTGTTATACATAATTATTTCAGCAGCAAATGGGATGTGGTATTCCCTACAGAGTCAACACTTGGTGCCTGAAAACACGTGTTTTTCATAAGCACACAAGTCCAAAAGTTGTCTACTTCATATAATTTTAGTAACATATTCTGGCCAGCATCAATACAAGGATATGACAGATTAATTTTTCTTCTTCAGTGTCCAAGAAAACAGGTCCTTTGGACTGACTATATTTGGAAAAACTACAGTCATGCTTTAGGAATACCTATCTAGGTCCTTTGAAAAAATAAAAATGACTGTATAATATTTATCCTGAAATACTAGACAAATAAGACTTTTTAAATATCCTTAACTACAGGATCCAGAAACTAAACATATAGCACTGTGATCCGTGTCTAAAATATCCCTCATCTCCTGCTTATTTCAGAGAGAGAAATGAGAATGGTGTCAATTTCTCCACATTTATAATTTCAGGCAACCACATAGCTTGGCAATATTTCGGGCGACTCTTCTGACCCAGGAAAGGGTATTACATATCAGATACTTTAAAGAAAAAGGGAAGTAGGGAACATCTGGTATTTCTAATACAGTCTGACTTGATTTGGATACAATTTAGGTCTGGAAAATATTATTCAGTATTCATAGTGAGATCATCTGATTCATGCTGTTTTCATAACCAAATTTCCCTCTGGAGCAAAAAATCATATGTGGTTACTAAACACGCAAGTGTTACTAAGAATTCTTTAATCATCTTGGAATGAAGCTGACCAAGGTAGATTATATGAAATACATATATATTCTCTCTATGTACATGTACACATCTATTCATTATATATATATGTGTGTACACACATATATTCATATTACACTCAGGTATTTTAGATCTTGTTCACACAAGTGAATATTCTGGACAAAGGAATTAAATTTCTAAATAAATAATTCTTCTCAGCACATGGCTCTTCTAGAAACCTGGTATAATCTTTGAAGTTTCCCCTCAACCCAACTTCAAATTGGTATGTTTTCATTAATATCTAACAAAAGATTTTAAACTGTTTTAGTTTTTTAGCTCAATGCCTGTTTCCCAATATCTACTAAGATTCTCAATGACCACCCACCACCAAAAAAAAAAAAAAAGGTCAGGTTACAGAGAAAACCAGACTTAAACATAAAGAGAGGCACCTTCAACTTTCATATAGTCAAGTTTTTTAGGTGGGAATACAAAGAAGTAACTTATTGTGATTAAGAGGTATGATTAATCATTCCTAGTAAAATTGCTGTAATTTTTTGCTTTGCTCATAAGAACAAAAACTTTCCATCTGTCACTTAATTCTGAAATACATGTGAAGAAGAATGAAGAATAAATCATTACACTTATCTAGTTACCCAAACTTGGACATGAGGGCCTCTTTATCCTTGTCAAAGTCATGTTTTTAATGTCCAAGTTTTGTTAAAAACTACACTTTGCTCTTTCATCTCCACTTCCCTGTTCATGTCCAGATTTCTATCACATCAACCTGGGATCACACTCTCCAAACTGATCACTCCCTTCATGTAATGTCACAGTGCTGCTCCCAAAATTATTTTAATAAAACCCAAAGGTGATCGTAATATTACCCTTGTTAGATACTTTTAGTGAGTTCAATGAATTCCACATGTCTTAGCCTGGCAGAGAAAGGCCCTTCAACTTGACACCACCCTGGTTCCTACAACTCACTTCCTCGCAGCCCTCCCCTCCAGCCATGCTCTGCTTCTAGATGAGCTTTTCCCTTGCCTGGATCTCATTCCTCTTCACCTCCATCTGTACATACCCAATTCAAACAGCAGTTACTCTGTATCCTTGAATCATCCTCAGCAGAGTTCTTCTGAATTCCATTGGTCTTAGTTCAAGTTCTATTATTTAGTCCTTTTTTTCTATACTATGATACTCATTTACCCCACTGGACTGAGTTTCTAGTTCATATTTGAATTCCTGATGCCTGCTGCAGAGCCTAAGATTTGTAGAAATGCCAGAAAGTGTTATCTACTTATTTAATACTTGCTTTAATTTAATCAAATCATTTATGATATAGCACCAAGGAATTCCCACTGCTTTTCACAAAAAATAAAGATTTTAAAAGGGCTCTGGCAGGGGTGGTGGTGATAATAACTGCAATAGCAAATAGTTACTGAACAATTATATTGTCAGGAATGGCTATAAATTTTCACTTGGGTCATCTCATTTTATACTCATAACAATGCTATGAAACCTGTTAATTATTATCTGCATTTTCATCCAGGTGAAGAAACTAAAGCAGAAAACTGTTGACAGGTCTAAGGTCAGTTGCACTGTAGAATGCCTGTTCTTAACCACTAGTGCCTAAGCATAGATCATGAACATGCAAAGACCTCCGGTCAGATAAATAGTTAATATATTAATTTTTAAATAGAAATGTAAATTTTAATTTGAGATCAAAATATTATACCAAGAATAAAATAAAGGGTCTTTAGTTGTCAGGACCACTTATTCAGAAGCAAGTGGGAATAAAACTCTTCATAGCAGATTCTAGAATTCATTTTCACATCCTTTCAGCTTTTCAGTGCATGAAGTACAAAGGCATAGCCCTTCGTGAATCTATATCATAAATCCACTGTGAGAAAAATGAACTGACACTTTTTTGTTCACACACAGTAATAAAATATCACTAACAAATCACTGTGATAGGAAGGAAAAGAAAACAAGTGATCTTTCAGTCTAAATAGTTCATAATAAATTCTTTTCTGGAGGAACTGGGTCAATCTTCCTGGAACTTTAACAAATTAAATAGATAACTCCCACTCAGTCTTTCCCTACATTTCTTAAGGTAGTACCAGTATTAGGTAAGTGATATAAGGACTGTAACCAAGGCAATTTGTCTACTTTGGTCTGGGATATAATCAAATCGTAAATTACTTAAAACATCTACACAACCTCAATAAATATAGTAACAGTTGTGACGAAGACCAGAAGTAGATCCTGCTGCTTTTTTCTAGGAAACAATAATGAACTGTAGTTTTGTTAGGGTACATTAAAGCAAGTCTAATTATGCTTCTCCTTAATGGCCACTGGTAGGTGTGAAGGTGGAAGTGGGAATAAAAATACCTCAATTACTGTTTGTTAGGGGCTTTCCTGGTAGCTCAGCTGGTAAGATATCTGCTTGCAGTACAGGAACCCCGGTTCGAGTCCTGGGTCGGGAAGATCCCCTGGAGTAGGAAATGGAAACCCAAGCCAGTGTTTTTTGCCTGGAGAATCCCATGGACAGAGGAGCCTCGTGGGCTACAAGTCCATAGGGTCACAAAGAGTCAGACACAACTAAAGCGACTTAGTACGCACATGCACCATTTGTTAAGACATTAATACTCACCAAGCATGATACATACATCACCTGATTGAATTTTCAAGACAACTGATGGGAAAGTGTTATTACTATTATTTCACAAATAAAGACACTGAGACTTGGAGAGATTAAGTAATTTATCTTGTGGGCAATCTGCCAAAAGCCGACAGAGCTGATTTGAATCTTGACCTTTTTAACTCCAAATCCTGAGCTTAACTACAAAATCACTATTTTTTCCTCTAAAATGAGACTCTGAAGATAAGTAATAATTTAAATGAAATTACTATTATTTCACAAATAAAGACACTGAGACTTGGAGAGATTAAGTAATTTATCTTGTGGGCAATCTGCCAAAAGCCGACAGAGCTGATTTGAATCTTGACCTTTTTAACTCCAAATCCTGAGCTTAACTACAAAATCACTATTTTTTCCTCTAAAATGAGACTCTGAAGATAAGTAATAATTTAAATGAGTCATATTCCTCATCTGTGACTTCTGTAGAACAATAGATATTCATCTGAAAGGCTGTCTATTTGTCATCAGCCAGGAATTCCTCCTTCCTAGACAAACCTGAGACTGATTATAAGAAACCTGAGAGTCTGCAAACCACCTGCACTACACAGAAAGCCCTGAGGTGATCATTCACACATACAAGAGGACCCTCAAAACTATGGGGCATAAGTCAAGGAAATATCCAGGGTCCTAATGCAAAATAGGTCTCTTACAATGTTTTAGGAAGAGGAAAAAAAATGTTTTAAAAGAAACAAACGAAATGCAAATGAACAAGTTAATTCTCAAAGTTGAAAGATCTTTATTCAAACAAGTAGGTTTATCACTAGTACTGAAAATTATTAACTATATTATATAGAAGATTCCATATATTTATGCAGTGTCCAGGGGTAATATAATGAAGCAAAAACTGCAATAATTCTTTTTTTTCAAATCACTGAATTCCTAGATTCCTAGTGGAAAACCTCTGTATTACTTTTAAATTACTCCAAAATTTGGGGGCTGAAAATAACAAACATTTACCATCTTATAGCTTTCTATGGATCAGGCAGGTGGGAGTGGCTTATCTAGGTGGGCTGGCTCAGAGCCTCTTGCAAGGTTGCAATCAGGGGTCAACCAGGGCTATAGTCACTCAAGGCTCAACTGGGGAAGAACCACTGTTAAGCTCTCTCACACTGGCACCTATGACATGGCAGCAAGTTTTTCCCAGAACAAGCGAACTACAGAGAGTGAGCATACCCAAGATGGAAGCTGAAGTCTTTAATCTTAGAAGTACCATCACATCTGCCATGTTACATTCCTTGGCAGCTATTGACCAGGACCAGCCCACACTCAAGGGAAGGGGAATACAAAGGACTATGAATTCTAGGAGATGGGATCAATGGGGGCCATCTTGACAGCCTCTATTCTGTTTTGATTTTAAAAGCTAAGACTAAGTGATCTGTAACGACAGACTTTACAAGGGAGGGGATATAAATGTGCTTATCTACCACCCTTGCCTTTATTTTTTTCCACTTCAAATATTTAAGTCTCTATTCACTCCAATGGGCAGAGTAAACAAAACTTTGCTCTTTCCTTATAAATCCTCTCATTTTATTCCCCTCAGTTTAACTGTTCACTCAGTCAAGATCAGGGAACAGTCTTTCAGAAGACAGAGTAGAATGATTTTGTCTCCCATCTTATTCTCTAACCATCTCAAACATATATAAACACTTGTGTACACACATACATACATACTTGTTTTAGAACATAGTCACAAACTAGAATACAAACTATCAGGTTTGACTAGTAAGAAATTTCTAGAAATACATTTAAAAGAAAAATTTCACAATTTTTATAATATGTCATAGTCCTCCTTAATGAACAGAGGATAAAACTGGAAAAAGACTGATATAAACCTTATTTTATTACATAACTTTTCTGGTGATGAAAAGGAAAAAATATATAGTACTTCTTTGTGATATCAGAATGTAAATTACTTGATTCAAATTAGGTATATTTATAGGCAGCAGTTCATAACTAACTTTTCAATACTGTATATACTTATTCAAAACCTAATGTATCCTCACAGTATTATTGGAGACAAAATAATTTAGGTTTTTTTTTTAAAGATTGCACTTACTTTAGGTAAGTAAATTATAAAAAGAAATGTACCGCATCTGTTCAGTTTATGCTGGTTCCTTATAATCATTTTTCAAATTGACTACTATCAAATTATTTCTAAACTCTTAAGTAAAGGCAGTCACCTGAGCTGTTCACCAATTCTCTTCTTTGAATTCTGTTCAAAAAGAGCCTCCTCCTAACTCTGTTACTTTGAGAAAGACAATGCAGGCTATAAAAGTGTCACAGGCTACAGCTGCTGAAGAAATGATTTCTTAATTAGGACTGGCTGAGCTATGCCCAGTGGAAAGACTTTGTAATGCATGTGCTTTTATACACAGGCCTCAGAAACTCCCAATTATCAGCTATAAAAGGTATTTTTAAAATGTGATTCCAAAAGGCATCTCTAAGAGTCTCCTAAAAGAATTTAGATCATGACAAACAATTCTAATTTGGTCTTCTGTCACTAACTCCACAGCTGGCTCAAAGAATGGATTCTACATATATTGCTGTTTATTGAGAAGCCTTTTTAAAGACTGTATATACCAAAACTTGAATATTGCCATCATTTTTTTACCAGGCTTAAGGGCTACAGTATTTCTTTAGGAGTATAATTGAGGAGTAAGGATGACTATACAATTAAGTGATGTATTGCCATTGACTGTCTACCTAATCAGAGCACATGCAGAAAAGAGAACAGTACAGGCATGTTTTCAGAGGCAGAATGAAAGGAAAGCCCTGTGGCACTGGCTTGAAAGAGCTGTTAGAGCAGGCGGCCCAGGCGAGCACAAGCATCCACGGGACTCTGGAGAGGAAAAGCCCGATGAGGAGGACACAGACAATCTGGGGTAAAAGGTGTCAAAAGGCAATCTTCTTATTTTCCACTTTGCCCAGGACTGGCATTCAGGTGTATTTAGAGCAGAAGTAAAGTTTTAAAGCACCAGTAGAGGTGTTAGAAACTTTGAAAGGAAGGGAGAGATGCAGGAACCCTACTGCCAGATGCCTTATGCTTATGTACTTATTGTCTAAACTTTTCACACCATCCATTGCTCTGGAAAAAAAGAATTATGTTTATATGATGTGCTATGTAAACTTAAGTGCTTTAATTAATTTTTGACCCATCGTTTGATTTTTGATTTATTAGGGAAGTGGTGTGGATTCACTTGCTTTTTGTTCTGTATTTAAACTACAGCCCAAGGACTTCCTCACTACAAAAGGTACTGGGGTTCAGGGGAAATAGACAACTTTCAAAACATACATACACCACCTTTTTACAACTAGAATCAAATTTCAATTGCAGAGTAATTTAATTTTCCTTTATATTGATGAAACAATAAGCAAATAAATCAAAATTAGATTTGACTAGGTTAGAAAGGGGGCCGTTCTCAAGTGATCAGTGATGTCAGGGAAGCTACAGTGCCCAGATTCTTTCTTATGTACAGAGGGCTAGGAGGGTAATTCAGAATGAGAAAAGTCTTCTCTCAGACCTTTTCCATAGCTTTCACTGTGGGAGGCCAAGAAGACTTACATCCTAGCAATAGAGGGAGTATAATTATGATCTGTTGCCTAACAAACCACCATTAAACAGAGTGGCTTAAAATAGCAACCGTTTAGTTTGCAGTTTCTGATCATGATATTCTGCTCATGCTTCTGCAGTTTAGCACCTTGGGCTGGGTTCAGCTGATGACTCTTCTGGTCTGAGCTGGGCTCACTGCATTGGTAGTCACGTTTCAGGTAAGCGAGGGACAACTAGTTCAGGGGAGGCTCATCTGGGATGTTTCATCTTTTCTATGTAGTCTCTCATTCTCCAGTGGGCTGAGCTAGGCTAATTCACATGGTGGTAACAGGGTTCCTAAAAAGAGATGCAAACAAGCCCTGTGAAGTCCATGGTCACAGCACATACAACACCACTTCTAACACTGTCTACCAGCAGCCTAGATTCAAAGCGTAGGAAAACAGACTCCATTTCTTAATGGGAGGTGCTAAAAAGAATTGTATCCATTTTTGCAACTTACCAAAAACTCTAAGGAAGATTACATTCAGGAAAACATAACTGTTTCCTATACTGGACCAGAGTACCTGGCAATGTTACATCAAGTGCCCCCACAATATAGCTCTGAAATCTTTCCCACAGTGACTAGCATACAGCATGTACTCAACCAACTGCTAGAAACAGTTACTAATAAATTTTTATTTTTATCGTAAAAAATAACTTGCAAATTTTAAAAAAGGAAAAAATGAAATCCAGTAATTCAATACATTCCATTTATTGAATTTTAAATATGTCTTTGTGTCCAACAAAGCATCAAGTATCAATAATTTTTCTGAAAGTGTTAAGTCATAAAATCCTTGATGATATATTCAAGTACTCATTAAATGGTTTTAAATTCTATGCAGAAAAAGAAAAGAAAAGAAAATCTATGCAAGATTTTCTTCTGTCTAAACTGGATTTCTTGATAATAATTATGATACACCTATTTTTCATATGTGCAGGTACCATACTTTGTGCTTTAAAATGTTCATGTTAATTATTCTTTATACCCCTGTGAGATAGGTGGTTGTAATACATTTTCAGATAAAGATCCTGAGGATTAAAGGGTTAAGTAATTTTGCCAAATTCACACAGCCAGTAAGTGTCAGGGCTAAGAATTCAACTCAGAATTCTAAAGCTGATGAACTTTCTGCAATTCTGGATCTCCAAACAGTTACTTATTGATACTAAGGTCTAGATAACTAAATAAAACTCATCAGAGAACATGAATAATAACACTGATCAAGTACTTGCTACATGTGAGGCACTGTTCTAAGTGTTTACATGTATCATTTTATGTAGTCTCACAATAACCCAATAAGGAGGTATTATCCATGTTTTACAGATAAGTTTCCTAAAGCCAAGGAGGCTAAGAAACTTGTCTAAATTTCTAGGGGAGTGTCAACCAGGATTCCAACCTATGTAAGTTCTGTTCTGCATCCTCTAAACTCCCTGTTCCAGAGAAGTGGGCAGCAGTGGTCCACTGGATGATTTCCATTCCCCAGCTTGATTTCATCTGGTCCATGAGAAAAGTGCCAACAAACAGCATCTCAATTATTTTTACCTGTGACATCATAAAAGAAATATGGAGCCACTCATCTATTGCCTCTCTCTAGTGCTAATCTGCCTATTTCTCTTGGGAAAATTTTCTATTTTGCTACCAATGGCAGAGTATAACACACAGCATTATTTGAATATTTGTATAATCTACTTTCAATTTATGACAGTATTTAAAAGGTTAGATTTTGTAATTCCTCTTAAAAACCTTTGGCAATTTGATCTTTTCCAGAGAAATGAGTTCTACATTTCTTCACAAGGAGATCATATGACCTAGCTGGGATGACTCTAGAGAGGTCTGTTAGTCTCAAAACTAACAGAGAAGGGACTAGATCACTCTAAAAATCAAGTAAAGGATACTTCAAGATTTTTTCAGAGCTTTTTCAGAAAGGTCAAAGACTATCCTGCTTTGAAGTATCAGTTGTCTATGAACCTGTGCAGAATATCTTCTTGGAACAGATTTGTTACAGGAAAGAACTTCAGAAAAGTATACTTCAACCCCCAAACTTAAAAAAAATCAATCCCACTATAGAATATATAATAGTCTGAAGTAATGATCCAAATTCTTCATTCCCAGGTAGTAGTATCAAACATCCACACCCTTGCCTCGTAGTCGTTACACTAGAACTTTCCTCCCCTTGAGTCTGAACTTGGACATGTGACTGCAGTGACACAAGCAGAGGCTTAAAATGTGCTGCAGTAGTTGGACATGCCCACTATTCTCCAAATGTCTGCTTAAGATATCCAGTGATCTAAGGAAGATGAGAGATATGGAGAGCCAGTGTAGTCCCAACCCACAGCTTGCAGCCAAGCCCGGACTACCTCAGTTAGACTCCAGTGTGATGTTTTCTCCTCTAAGTCAAGAGATGACATTAAATAAGAATCATGATTAGGGAAGAGATATAGATCCTCAGCAGTAGATTATGTTCCTGTACAAGCTCAGTGGCACACTTCGAAATTCAAACCTATAATCTAGGAAAATCACAAATCATATACCTTAGCTTTATTCTAGAAGGGTCAATGCTAAAAACGTTAATGGTGAGAATGCGAAGGGTTTACTGACGTTTGCAGCCATGTTTCTTCCGTTCAGATGATCTACTCTTCCTAGAAATCCTTCTTTGTCTGCTTATCCCACAGGAGTTAGTTTGAGTGATGTTTCCTCCATAATGTTGTTCCCAATCCACCCAATTATATTGCTTCTGCAACCTCAAAATACAGTAGTTGCCCCTTATCCACACTTGTGCTTTCTGCAGTTTCAGTTATTTATGGTCAACTATGATCCAAAAATATTAAATGGAAAATTTCAGAAGTAAACAATTCCTAAATTTTAACTGCATTCGGAGTAGTGTGATGAAATTTGGAGTCTGCTCTGTCCTGCCTTTAGTTACAAATCATCCTTTGTCCAGTTTGTTCAGCTGGTTAGTCACTTAGTAGATAATTTCATTACCAGACTGATTGTTACAATATCACTGTAGTGCTTTCATTCCAAATAACCCTTATTTTTACTTAATAATAGCTCCAAACTGCAGAAATAGTGATGCTGGCAATTCAGATATGACAAAGAGAAAACTTAAAGTGATTCCTTTAAGTGAAAGATGAAATTTTTCCACTTAACAGCAAAAAAATTATATGCTGATGCTACTAAGATCTATGGTAGGAAGAAATCGTCTATCCATGAAATTGTGAAGAAGGAAAAACAAATTCATGCTAGTGTTGCTGTTGCACCTCAAACTACAGAAATTATAGCCACACAGTGCATGCTAATTGCCTAGTTAAGATGGAAAAGGCATTAAAGTCATGGGTGGGAGACATAAGCAGAAACATATTCTAGTTGGTGGTAACATGTGGCACCAGAAAACATGAAGCCCACATGAAGACTTCAGCAAGGGATCCCCTAAAATGACTTATACCATTTAGTGCTTCCCAGGTGGCGCTAGTGGTAAAGAACCTGCATGCCACTGCAGGAGACAAAAGAGACAGGGGTTTGATCCCTGAGTCGGGAAGATCCTCTGAAGAAGGACATGGTAACCCACTCCAGTATTTTTGCGTGGAGAATCCCATGGACAGAGGGGCCTGGCAGATTTTTTTTTTTTAAGGGGATTTTTCAAAACGGATTCTTTTTTTTAAAGGGAAAATCAAGTGACGACCTGCCAGGAGATGGTGTTAAGCACAGAAATGCTGATTTCCTTGATCCCGTATCTTGTGCTCCTTTGATAAATACGTGAGTTGTGCCTTGCTAGTGGATTGTATTCTATCAGGTTGATCAGTGGTGGAGGCACTGTCCATTTTCTAGAAGCCTGAGACTCCAGATCTCTTTCCAGGTGTCTAGAGAGATGTGGTCTGGGTGCTGGAGTCCAGTAACCTTTACACAGTCTTACAGGATTCTGAGTGGAAGGGACTATCTCTGCATGTTCAGTGCCTCAGGTAAACTTCCATTTCCTTCCCCAAATTAGTGTAACTGGATGGCTTCTAACCAAAGAAGTGTTAACCAAGTGTTTACACATCCCCCTTCTTATGTACCACTCATCTGTGGTTTAGGGGAGCCACATTCGTCAAAAGCACCATATTATACCATGCAGTGGCTGAGAGCAGAGGTATTAGGATCAAACCCTATCTGGGTGTGAACCCCTCTCTACTACTCACAAGCTGTTTCACCTTTGTCTGGTTAATTAACCTCCCTGAAGCTTAATTTCTCTATTTGTAAAATGGGTTCAGTAATACCCCCAAAGGACTGTGGCACATTAAATGAGATACAAATATCAGTAGCTTAGCTCAGTGTCTGCAACATGCTAAATGCTCAATACATGTTTATTATTAACTAGCGAATTGTGTATTGAGTATTTCCCAGTCTCAGAGAAATAGACCAATAGAAATAGACCAATAGAACTAGGACAAAGAACTGTAAACTTAACAAATATCTGCACCTAATCTGAATCAAAGATCATAAATTGTGGTCTAAGAGCCGTTTCTGAAAAGTGCAGTATTCTCTAAAAAATTGAACTCAGATATCTAAAGGACACACCTGCTCCAGTTAACCCCAGTCTGCAGTATTACCATCGGCTTTTACTTCTCTGATAGAAACTTAGATTTGCCACCTCAAGCTGAAAAGTTAGTTCTATAAAGTTAAATTGGTTTTAACTTAGTTTCCATAAGTGTTCTAATATAACTTGGGGCATCTGATTGCTATAAAACCTTTATGGAAATAGGGGGAAACGTTTTTGACCCAACTGAATAGTTTTTATAAAATTAAAGGCAAAACAGGCCAACAGATCTGCCTGTTGTTATTCATTGTTATTATTCCAATAATACTTTGTTGCTATTCCGAATTAATATTTACCTTACACCAGTGAGAAATAGATTTAAGGGACTAGATCTGATAGATAGAGTGCCTGATGAACTATGGACGGAGGTTCTAACAGAGGAGCCTGGTGGGCTATAGTCCACAGGGTCGCAAAGAGTCGGACACGACTGAGTGACTTCACTTACAGAGGGTGCAGCCTGCAAACTGTTGGTTACCAGTTTGTTACGGAACATACAAAGAAACTGAAATAAATTAGGAATTGTTAAGCACTTTGACAGGAGGTCTGGTATATTTCTTAAATTGGCCTCATTTTTGTCTCTTTCTTTTAGTAATTCATTTTTATTGTGTTTTTAAAAGTATTATGCCTGGGACAGATTTGGAGTTTTGAAAAAATGGTTCCTCAACACAGATATTTTGAGCAACACCGTATTACAGCACTTATGTCATTTATCCAGCACTGTAGTTAATTCATCTCTTGCCCACTAGCTAGCCTGCCTACCTTCCTTCTTTGATCCACCAGAGATGACATCATGGAATTTTAGGGAATATACGCTCAACAGGTGATACTGACAGAAAAGGAATTAAAATACTGTAGTTTTACATCTAAATTGAAATCTTAATATCCTCTATGAAAAACAAATGGTGTCTTTGTTTTGTTTAACCCTCAATTATTTGTATTGTATGCCAGTATTCCATAATGAAAATATATTCTTTACCTTTACTTTGTGACTCATTCTATGAAGACTTCCATGATATTACACTCATAAAAAGAAAAATACACCTAATATTTGCAGTCGTTTTGCAATGAAACATGATATCACTTTATCTTTAAACAAAACAGGGGTAATAAGTTCATGGTGGCAACAGACATTAACGGACTCAGCACCAAGGCATCTGTGCTAGGATTTCAGCCTCTTTTTTTGCTAGGCTCACTGTTCAGATACGAAGCTATGTAACCAACAGATGCCCTGAAACCCCTTTTTAAAATCTGTATGGTGGTCAGAATGTCACTGTAATAAAGACAGACTGAAGTATAGGTGATTTGAGGATGATCCAGCCTCATCCAGAGTTTAATTATATTTACATAGAAAATGAGAGATACCAAGGGAACATTTCATGCAAAGATGGGCTCGATAAAGGACAGAAATGGTCTGGACCTAACAGAAGCAGAAGATATTAAGAACAGGTGGCAAGAATACACAGAAGAACTGTACAAAAAAGATCTTCACGACCAGATAATCATGATGATGTGATCACTAATCTAGAGCCAGACATCTTGGAATGTGAAGTCAAGTGGGCCTTAGAAAGCATCACTACGAACAAAGCTAGTGGAGGTGATGGAACTCCAGTTGAGCTGTTTCAAATCCTGAAAGATGATGCTGTGAAAGTGCTGCACTTAATATGCCAGCAAATTTGGAAAACTCAGCAGTGGCCACAGGATTGGAAAAGGTCAGTTTTCATTCCAGTTTCAAAGAAAGGCAATGCCAAAGAATGCTCAAACTACCACACAATTGCACTCATCTCACATGCTAGTAAAGTAATGCTCAAAATTCTCCAAGCCAGGCTTCAGCAATACGTGAACCGTGAACTCCCTGATGTTCAAGCTGGTTTTAGAAAAGGCAGAGGAACCAGAGATCAAATTGCCAACATCCGCTGAATCATGGAAAAAGCAAGAGAGTTCCAGAAAAACATTTATTTCTGCTTTATTGACTATGCCAAAGCCTTTGACTGTGTGGATCACAATAAACTGTGGAAAATTCTGAAACAAATGGGAATACCAGACCACCTAACCTGCCTCTTGAGAAATCTGTATGCAGGT
>SJYX01023345.1:10306-28108 GCA_006410675.1 Oreotragus oreotragus | reverse complement strand
ACTGCAAGGAGATCCAACCAGTCCATTCTGAAGGAGATCAACCCTGGGATTTCTTTGGAAGGAATGATGCTAAAGCTGAAACTCCAGTACTTTGGCCACCTCATGCAAAGAGTTGACTCATTGGAAAAGACTCTGATGCTGGGAGGGATTGGGGGCAGGAGGAGAAGGGGACGACCGAGGAGGAGATGGCTGGATGGCATCACGGACTTGATGGATGTGAGTCTGAGTGAATTCCGGGAGATGGTGATGGACAGGGAGGCCTGGCGTGCTGTGATTCATGGGGTCACTAAGAGTCAGACACGACTGAGCGACTGAGCTGAACTGAGTGGTAGCCTGGCTGTTGCTTGGCAGATGTGCTCTCAGCAGTCCTCAAACTGCCTGGCTTCTCCTACAGTCCCTCCGTCAAGCCATACTCAAACCCAAGCAGTCCTACATTCTTGACCAGCCAAGGATAAGATAAACTGGCAATCTTAAACTATGCTTTTCTCCTTTGTTGAATATGACCAAAATAAAAGCAGTGATACCTACAATCAACCATTTTTTATAGCTAAATACTACAGAAACATGAAATACTTCCATAGCAGTCTCCAGATTATACCTAGTGAGTTTCTTTAGGTAGGTTCTTTCTTCTATCACCTTCTGTTCTTTGTTATAGTTTTTGTAAATGGCAATGAACAGTGATTATAATGGTTGAGAAGAAAAAAGAAAGAAAAATAGTTAAAAAGTCATTTTAGAATCACAGCTTGAACTTGCATTAGAAAATTATAGTCATGCATATTAATTCTTCTAATTTCCTATTATTTGAGTAGGGAGTTAGAAAGATCAGGTACTTGAAAAAAAAAATAAGTGAAATTATTTAAAATATGACCGGAGCTTTTTTATAAAAGAATCAAAGACTGGAGCTGGATAGCTGAAAAACATAACCTCTAAATTTAATCCTCTAATAACAGTGCTTAAGGCACATTTTAATCCATGGATTTTACTCAAGGATCAAATACAAATTTATCAATTATCAAATTAATTTTTTCTTAAAATCTTGAAAGTTTGAGGTTCTAAAACTCATTTTCAATTTGGTTAGTCTTTTCTCTATTTTCTTATCATTGAAAAAGTTATTTCATAATTTATATAATAATCCCTAACATCACTACTTTGTAAAAAGCAAAATAATTTCCTATATGTATTATACATCAATGATCTAATAAATGGATATTTAAAAAGTCATTCTTTCAGGTACCATGACAGGAGTTACCAAACAAAAATTAGCAATGATTGTAAACAGGAAATGCAATACAGGAATGACCCTTGCAGCGCATTTGTAATTAGGAAAAAGACAGTTTATGCATCTATAGGTGTAACACTGTAAATATTTTAGCTTTATCTGATTATGAGCTTCTTCATATTCTAATACATATAAGCTGCTTTCTCTTTTCTTTTTCATTTGATATTACTTAAGACAAATAATCACTCCTAATTACAAAGCTTGCAAAGCCAGGAACAAATGCCAAGAATCACCACTAAATTAGGACACTCTGTGTTACAGATCTAGTGTACTCTTGTCCTGTAGAGTTCACTAAGGGATATAATCCCATTTGTACTTACTTTCTATCATTTATTTTGTCATTTTTTTCTCTCTATCATTTCTCTCAATAATGTAAGTTCTGTAATACAAGGTATTTTGTCTTTTTGTTCATACTATACCCCCAGGGTTTAGAAAAATGTTTTGCACATAAACTACTCACATAGTTTTTAAATGAATCATCTTATTTTGGGAGAGATAACTTTTAAAGACAATAAAAGCTCCATTATTTTTCATTTTCCTGTAATTAAGTACCATAGAGAGTGATACACATCATAACTAGGTTTATTTGCCTCATACTAAGAAAGCAATTTATATGCCTTTGAAGCTGCAAACTAAAGAGTTAAATGAATTAAACTTAATGTTTTCAAATATGCCACAAATATTTAAAAGGCAAACTAATTAAGTAAAAACAAGTTGAAAAGGCAGCTAAGATCTATAAATAATTTTTTTCATTTTCTCATGGACTCCATACGAATACATAACATTTATATACAGCCCATTTCATTGAAAATCATATATTTATATATTCTTGGCCTGTATGATTTTTAAGCACTGTGGAATATTATTATATCTGGTAAACTACTGATAATATTTTCCAAAGTCAAAAAGAGTAACTGGGTTTGAAGAAATCTTAGAAATCACTTGGCTCCCCTATTGATTTTTATGAATATGGAAACTGAGATCCAGAGTGGTGAAGATCACAAAGACTACAGTGGACCCAGATCTGTTAATTCTCAGCCCAGGGTGAATTTAAATCATCATACTGATAAACAGACGGGAGAAAGCTAATACACCACAGATCTTTCTGTATACTGCTGCGCTTTACCTATACTGGGTACTTACTGATCTTTTCAATTTCTGAACACACGGTAGTGATTTGGCGTGTAAAAAACATATTCAAATTAGCCTGGGGCAAACCATATCCCTACTTCTGGCTTTCAGAAAAAGAACATAGGAAGTAGTACTCTTTTACCAATTTATTGTTCTCTTTCTACTAAACAGACCCCTTAGACTAACTCTATGGTCCATGATGTTAATTCCAGGCTCACAAGACTGGTACCCTACTGGAGTTCAGTGAGTGCCTTGTTAAATAGTTCATTTTGGTGTTTCCTACTGCTTCTCAATAGATCTTCTTGTATGAACAATTCTAACACTGAACTTTTTGTTTTTAACTGCTCTATTCTAAGCTGCATGATCTGCCATTCCAGCAGCACTAGAATACTTTGTTGCTAGAAGAAAAAGAGGTTTAGCCTACCATGTTATGTGTAAGGCTTACTATCAACTCTGGGCTTCAGCAGGTAGAACAGATTCTTCTACAGGCCAACCATGAGTACCTGTATACAATTCCAGATGTCACTAGTTGAAAGACAAAGAGCCAAAAGCAGGGTTGCTATTGTTCAGAACCACATTAAGTAGCTAGAAGGCAGCATTATCACTGCTCTAAACAAAACCTGGGAATCCTAGAAGATATGGTCCAGAATATGATTGGAGCTTATGGAATTTCTCTGACTGTAAAAATCTCCCAGAAGTTACTTTTCATGATATTTGTACTTATTTAGACTTTGTTTCCATGCAAAAAATGTCAAAGGCAACTTACACTAAAGGCATACGTATGATCATGGGTAAAGTATAAACAAACTATAGAAAACCAGTAGAGTGGTAAGTTTATTGGAATAGAAACCATTTCTCCAATATAATTCCTTTAAACAAATAAAAATGTTGAAATGCATCTTAGGTTTTTTCTATTAGGGAACTTCATTCAACATAAATGCAGTCATCAAAGCAAGGGTATCAGAGGACTCAGGCTAGGTGATGTGATGGAAGTCACATGGACTATGAAGACTATGGTGCAAGATCATAGTTACTTTCTGCCAGTTTCAGATCAACCTATCTAAGCCTTAGTTTTCTTATCCTTAAAATGAAGCTAGTCTGCTTCGTAAATTGCTTTGAACAGAAAACAAAATAACTATACAAGTATAAATAGGATATGAATTTCCCTCAAGAAGCTTGCAATCTAAGTAAGAGAAAGACTATAATCTAGAGGAAGAAAGTAAAAAGTTTGCTAAGAGTTATGATAACATGCTTTGGGAATATAGAAGAAAGACGTTTTCCATCTAGCTGGTAACAAGAAGAACGATTACCTGGAGGGTGATATGTGTGTTGGGGGGGAAGGAGGGCAGGTAGGGTGAGGAGTGTGTCTTGGATTAGTAATATTTAGTATTATTGAAGGTGAGCTAGCAAAATCAAGGAGAGAGGTGATGGTACACAGCTTGACAGCCAGCAGAGACATAAACCCCTAATTCAACTTCATAGGATAGGATTAAGGAACAAATCAACAGAAAACCTACTACAGTTCTATTCAAACCAATATTCAAAGCAAGTTAGAAAAAGTGACTTTTCATGTCTAATTAATGTAATGACTCACACTATGGCTTAAAAGAGATAAAAGCTCTGCTGAGGAACACTTTATTCTGTACTTGTTCTGAGAGAGTAACTGCCTCTAAGGTAAAGCCTTGGAAGCCCTCCCGTTACCCCAAGTCTTGCCAATGATTCTCAGCAAGAATGGCTTCAAGCAGAGAATTCAACTGTAGAGTTAAACCTCCAGGTCACCATCTACTTGCCTTTTCCACTTCAGTCAGGGACCACCCTAAGAGAAAAGGTTCATTCTAATTTCTAATGGAAATAATCTTTGTGGTTCAGTTATCTTTCCAACTGTAATCACATGGTTTCACTTTGATTTTTCGGCACAGGACAGAAGCTTTCAGAACATGTTTGGATGCTGAGAAACGAGATGTTTTAGTGACTTTGTAATCTTTAAAATCTCATCTTTTTAAAATTAAAGAAACAAAGAAAAGGATACTACAAAAAAAATACGCAAGACATCAGGAAGGATCAAAAGATGGAGGTTAGAAAGGAGGCAAACAATGAATAAGGTGTAAAATTAAAAGCAGCATAAGGGAAATTACTATAGTTCTCTTTCTCTCTGGTATGTTTTTAAAGGGAAAAAAAGTGATTCTCAGGGGAGATAAACACAGAAAGGAAAGAGGAAAATGGCTGGCTGTAGGCCATGATATAGCATTCACCACAAAATGAGACTCTGTTTCTGTTTCTCAAAGGTCATTGTTTTTTCCAAGCAGACACAGGCTCTACTTACATGAAGTCAATTATAATGAAGAAACACAAGACATAAGGAAGAGATCTAGACAAGTAACTCCAAAGAAAGGGCAAAGATGTAAAAGTCAAATTCTACTCTAAAATATTATTAAAACTCTGTATAACCAAACTAGCTCTCACTTCCTAGCAACAGCTCACTTATCTCAAACAAAATACAATATAGTAAAATCTAGTTATAAAAATTCCTTGCCTTTTTGATGGTGTATTTTAACTGGTAGTTAATCCAAATTTATGCCAATGACAAACACCCAAGTTCTCCTTTTAAAAACAAAAAATCTTATAACATCATCCACCTAGGTGGATGTGAAATAGATAACCCTCTAACTCTTTTTACATGAAATGTTAATGGGAAAGTAACATTTGTCATCTGCCTGGAGAAAATTTCTTATGAAAACAACAGTAAAAAGGTTTTAAAAGGAAAAAAATGTCATGCATCTTAAAACAGAAGTCATATTTAGTTTTACTTAAATGGCTGTGTCTTTATTTCAACTTTCAGCTATGATTTTTAAAAGATATATTAAAACTATCAGTTTTCTTGTATATCCAAGTCAAAAAGAAGGGAGACCTGAAAAGTATCTAGATACCAAAATAGGGTAAGAAGGCTCATAAGATCAAGGATGATCTTGTAATGTTTCCTTCTTCTCATGTGTTAGAAAACAATTTCTAAAGGGAAAGCAAGTTTCTTTTTGAAACTATGAAATGTATTCCTGGGACCTCTAAATTCTTTGTACTGGGAAACACTCTGTCAAATACGTAGAACATTAATCTGTCAAGGATCCTACCTAGACACAGAGAGGGTATGTTGGCAATCAGATTGGACATCTTTGGGGTCTTTTACTTTCCAATTTACTAGTTGAGGACTTTGCCCTGAGAATCACCAGTGATGACAAGGTAGTGAAACAAGGATTTGTTACTGTCATGGTATTGTCTGTACAAGTTTTAAATTTATGAAATCCTTTGTCTTGGGGTGGAGGGAGGGGAGGAGGAGGATTAGAGAGAAGGATAAGATTTTCGGTTGAAAAGATAACCTTTTAAAGTAAAGGGAAGATGCAGGAGAAAAATTACACCATATATCAAGACCATTATTTATGATAATCCACATTCTGAAACTAAGGAAACTGTGTATAAATAATGTCTGGATTTTTCCCTTGCTAGCACATATAATTCTTAACTCTAGACTTTCTCCCTCAGAATTACTTCTTGTCCCAAATAATTTCAAAATCACTTTTGAATGTTACTCCCCCCCACCTTTTAAATAGAGGGTGCTTTTTTTTTTTTTTTTTCCAGAGCAGTCTTAGGTTCACAGCAAAATTTAGCAGAAGATAAAGCATTCCCATATATCTCCTATCCCCTTTCAGACCACCCCCCCACCTCCCACCCCTGTTATCAATATCCCACATCAAAGTGGTACATTTGCTATAACTGATGAACTTACACTGGCACATCATCATCCCCCAAAGTCCATAGTTTATTTTAGGGTTCACTCTTGGTGTTTATTCTATGGGTTTTGACAAATATATAATGACAGGTATTCACAATTACCGTAGCATACAGAATGGTTTCACCCATTCATCCCTCTCTCCCAAAGGATCTAGGCATTTAAAAAGTCTTTTGTGAAGCACTATCTTTAACCATAAACAATTCTCCCCCAAAAAATTTTAGACAAGTACTAAATTACCCACTGTTTCCCACATAAAAAACAAAATAAGCATCGTTCATCAACAGATGGCTAATTAAGGGGCAAACAAAATGCTTTCCTAGTAGCAAGCAAGATTAACAAAAAATGTTAGTGTCATCTAAAAGCAAAGAAAGGAATAAGAAACCAAACTAGAAGACAACAGAAGTCAATCACTGTACTCTCAGAATTTACATTTTCCTGTTCTTGAAACCCTTTTGGATGCTGAGCCTAGTCACAAAGGGCAAACATGTTTTTTTCCCCCACTGCAGGTTTTTCAACAGCCTCCTAACCTAACCTAATATTTTACACTTGCATGTATTTTCAAAAATCCAACTCTGCGCATGAAACAGAACTAATGCTTAGGTTAGAAACCTTGTCTTTAGAAGATGAAGTAATGGCAATGTTGATAACCCACAATGAGCAAGAGAAGAAAATTAGGTTCTCTACTTTCCCCTCCTTTACTCTCAGCAGAACTTCCTTCCTTATTTGATAAAGAGCAACATTTCCTTCTCCAAGGAGCAACTAGCTTAATCAATTCCCTGGAATGAGATGACCTTTCACACAGAACGTTACACTGGAATGTGACATCAGCATTCCCTCTGAGTCACAGTCTAGTACCACCCTTTTCTCCCAGGAAACGCGAGTCTCCTAAAATCAAGGAGCGGCTCAGGTAGGGCCGTGGGTCCTGACGCCCGGAGGGCAGCCAGTCAGGAAACGTCTCCTGGAGCTAAACCACCGCTGACAATCGTCCTTTGGGACTAGTTGCCAAAGAAGGCGAACATTTTCTTTGGAAGACGAAGGCAGTGTTTTGGAAGTCAAGTAAGGAATGACCAGAGGGGAAAAAAAAAACCCAAAACACAAAAGTTCACCTTTCACGCCATCTCCAGCCGCTGCTGCGAAGGGAGCACATTAAATCAACGCTCACTCTAGAGAGCCCCTTGACTGCCCAAGCTGGGAAGGGAGGAGGTCTGAGCTGTCAAAAGTCTCATCAGTGACCCCAAACCACAAAGGCTTAATAAAGTTCAGCTTCCTGAGACAGGAAGAAGTAGTGTCACGGTTTCGCCCGAACTCGCCCTAAGCTCATCCTTTTCTAGGGAGGCACAGGCCCAGCTAAAACATCTTAAGGAAAAGTTTCAAACACCTCCAACCGTTGGACTTGGTTAGACAGGGAGAAATGTCCCGCGCCCGCCCTCGCGCGCGACTCTCGGTCGCTCCTGGGTTTCAGGAGTTAGTAGGGCCAGCGGACACCCCCTCTACCCGAAGGACCGGGTAGTGGGGCCCCGGGCGCCGGCGATCCCGACACCGCTCGTGCCTGACGGCCCTTGCGCCCCACCAGCCACTGGCGGCCAGGGGGCGGCGCCCCGCGCAGGTGAAGCGCCTGCTGCCAGCCGCCCTACCTTCTTCACTTTGGCCTCCAGGTCCATGTCTGTGTGTCAGAGGGGGTTTCTCCTCCTATCGGGGATAGCACGCCCAGGATCGCCTGGCGTCTGGCACCGCTGCGGGTACTGGAGGAGATGTGCCGGGACACCGGCACCACCGCCGCAGCCACTTGCCCGGCACGGTCAAACTTCCGCCGCCCAGTCGGCCGCAGCCGGCCTGCGGCGGGGACCGGGAACAAAGAGGCCCAAGCAGCCAATGGCAGCCGGGCCCCTCCGGGCAGCCGCCAATCACTGAGCGCCGCACGCACCTTCGCTGCCGAGCGCGGCGCCAGCAAGGTGAGGGGCGGGGCCGCGTTCGGGGCGGTACCCTGCGGGGCTTAATCCGGTAGCCCGGAGTTAGTCTCTGAGGCTCTGCTGGGCGTCCTGACTACCTGCTCCCAAAGAATTGGAGCCCAAGCTGCCTCCAGCTGAAATGAGAAAGAGCCTTTTCCATTCAGTCAGCTTGAACCTGTTTTGCTTGGGACTTTAAATATGAATTCAGAGCAAAGAAAAAGAAGTTGTGGGGATTGTTAGGGATCTTCGTGACGGGCATTGCACTCTATAAATTTCACTGTTGAGTTGTGAAAAAGGCACTTGGCTAAATACTGTTCTCCAATATCCCAAGCACTGGCAGGAAACCTTATCTCAGACAGCCAATGAAGATGGTTATATGGGTTTTCTGAGCATTTGATAGTTCAAAAATGAGGATAGTGTGAACCACTAGAGATAGCTTACACCATTCCTTTGGAAGGAGAGGCTTGCCCTTCGCCCCTGTTGTGTGAAATGATGTGAGGCTGCTCATGTGCCTCATGCTTAGATGAATAAGCAGAGCTGCAGCTCTACATTTGGATCCATATCATGGCCTCGTTCAGGAGCAATTGCAATTAATACTACTGCCTTGGTGGACCTGAAAGGAATTCTAGGGATTATTGAGTATAACATTCTCATTTTGCAGGGAACTGAGGACCCCAGAAGTATAGGTACATGCCCAATTTCTTAGTCTCTTGGGGACAGAGCTAAAGCTCATGAGTCTTTAAGCAGTGCCTTCAGCTTGTTCGGGATGGAAAAAAACCTTTTGACTAATCAAAAGAAAGAAGTCCTTTTTTTTTTTTTTTTTCCCTCTGTTCATGGTAATGATAGAAAATTATAATGATTAGATAGCAAGTGACCACCTAATCTGCATCTACTTTTAAAAGGGAAAAAGTCCCAAATCATATAGCTGTTTAGGTCCACATTTCTCTCCCCTTTGGAGGTGGTGGTGGTGGTTTAGTCTCTCAGTCATGTCTGATTTTTGCAACCCCATGGGCTGTAGCATGCCAGGCTCCTCTGTCCATGGGATTCTCCAGGCAAGAATACTGGAGGGGGTTGCTATTTCTTTCTCCAGAGGATCTTCTCGACCCAGGGATCGAACCCAGGTTTTCTGCACTGCAGGCAGATTCTTTATCAACCGAGCTACAAAGGAAGCCCTCTCTACCCTTTACCTTTTGAAATATGGTAACTGAAAAAAACCCAAATTCATTTAGCTAACGTTTTCAACCCCTAGGACCTTCTCCTGGACAGACCCCTGGTGTCCCCTGCCTTTTGTTTGTAGAAGAACATTAACTTCCTAGGCTTTTCCTGAGTTCCCAAAAGCAAATTTAATCATCAGTTAAATGAGAAATTCCAAAAACAAAGGAAAACAGTCAAATGAAACTAAATAATAATAGTTTGGCTGTAAAGTAAAGCCAAGGGCCTTTAGTTTCTTCCTTCAGTGCTATAGATAGTATCCTGAGCCGTATCCTTGTACTGGTTTTATAGAAACCAGCCCCCACTCCAACCAGATGAACCACCAACAAGTAGGCCCCAGACCAGTTGGAATTAAGAAGGTTGATGATTGGGATTCCTGAAATTGCGTGCTGTTACTTCACCACCGACAAGTCAGAGAATTGTGCACAAGCTGGTCAGGCACCCTACAACCCATACCCCAAATGCTGCCTTTAAAAATCCTCCCTTAAAAACCACTGGGGAGTTTTAGTGTTTTGAGCATTAGTTGCTTGTCCTCCTTGCTTGATGCCTTCACAATAAACACTACAGTTTGCTTCACCACAACCTGGTGTCAGTAGCTTAGCTTTGTCTCAGATCCAAATTCAGTTCAGTTACAAACAGAGCACTGATTTATGATGTGAGGTTTTTCTTATTCTATTAATAAACTAAAAATGGAATGACCAAGATGGTCATGAATTTTTCTTCTCACTCAGTTTAATTAAAACTTTTCCAAGCCATTTTCCCAAACCACGCTACAATGTTTGGGCTCCTGCAAAGTTTACCCAATGTAAACTCCAATGAACATGAGGTTTAGTTATGACAAGGCAATTTGGTCTCTTTCAAGGAGCTTAACAGATGGAAAATGTCCAGTGAAACAGTTTAAATAAGGCATCAAATGATGTTGTAACATAAATTTTGGGCTCATTTTGTGAAATTTGAGAGACAAACACTAAAGAAAATATCTGGAAACATTTTTTAGCATCGTATTTTGCCCTTCTCTCTCTCTTCCCTCCCAAACCTTCTAGCATCACTTTGTGTATCATTTGCTAGTTGATATTAAGTGATATCTACCTGGAAATATTACTGTGCCAATTATATACAAGGTAACATTGAGGTAGATAAATTTTAGGTTAGGAGGATTAGATTCCAATTTCTTATTAGCTGTTCAAGTGTTATGCTAAAGAGATACTAAGGAATTAGAACTGGCACTGTTTGATGACAAGATGTAATTGATGACAGAAAAATGAGTAGAAGATAACACACATGTTGCTGGCTTGCTCGTTTTTGTAGGTGGTTCTGGAAAAACGAAAATATAGACTGTATTTAGTTGTGTTTTCCTGGGAGTGGGATGAGGACAAAGGGTACAGTTTTTAATTCATTAGGTTTGAGGTTGGGATACTGGAATATCCAAATATTAATCTTAGAGATGAGAACTGGAGTGGAATGGTGATTTAAGTGTCAATATCTTACATAGATAAATAATTGAAAGCCATGGATGGAAAAGATCAGCATGGGATATACCAAAATAAGAGAGAATATCAATGACCTCAACTGAGCAAAGCTGAGCAAGAAAAGCACAGAACGGAAATAAAGGTTAGTTAGTAAGGAAAAAAAAAAAAATTAGAGTTCCCAACAACCTCTTAAGAGAAGAAATTCAAGAAGGAATTCATCAACAATGTCCAGCTATAGAAAAGGGTCAAATTTTCATTGAATTTAACGGAAAGTAAACTTGGGGAGTAAAAGCTGTATCCCATGTCAAACAGACTATGGGACAAATGAGGCAGCAACATAGAGAGTTAAAGGAGTAACCAATGATTTTAAGGAAGTAGAAAATGTTGGAACTGAGTGATTGACTCGAAGGGAGGAGGGATGAACATTCCTAAGAGTCGCTCTTAGGAATCTAATTTGGTGACTTGTACGGTGGCTGTAAATCTCTCCTTTCCCACCTTAAGATGAGTTTCATTTGTATCTAATGATTTTGCAAGGCTGATTGGATCTGAGTTTGGCAGTCAAAAGAGACATCTGGGATGGAGATGCAGATGACTGGTTATAAATACACAGGCACAAACATCTACATATACACATGTACATATAAACACACACACACTCAACATACCAAAACACTGGGAAAGTTTTCTACACCAGGTAAGGTAAATTTCCAAGATAAAGATGACTGTACCTGTCTCCTCAATTATTAATGTAGCCCCAGGTGGCCTCTTTAGCAAACGTTCATAATTTATTAACACCTGTTAGAGGAACTCCTGTGCTACTGACTTAGCTATTATTGCTCATTAGCAGCTTGTATGGATTACACATTGTTCTATGGGGAGACAAACATTTTTTCAGAGCAAATTATTACCGTAAGGCAATGGCACCCCACTCCAGGACTCTTGCCTGGAAAATCCCATGGATGGAGGAGCCTGGTGGGCTGCAGTCCATGGGGTCGCTAAGAGTCGGACACGACTGAGCAACTTCGCTTAGACTTTTCACTTTCATGCCTTGGAGAAGGAAATGGCAACCCACTCCAGTGTTCTTGCCTGGAGAATCCCAGGGTCGGGGGAGCCTCGTAGGCTGCCATCTATGGGGTCGCACAGAGTCGGACACGACTGAAGAAACTTAGCAAAAAAATTTTTTAGTTGACCAGACACTGGTGTTTGGCTAGGGAAATAATGAATGATTCACATGATAAGTTTATATTAATTTTTTCTAACAGTAAACAATCATAATGTTATAAGAACAAAATAGAAAATAGAAGGTATATAGATTATGCTCACAACTGTGCAAAAATAACATGCACAGAAAAGAAACATGAGGAAAATTCATAAAATGTTAGCAGTGGTTTGTCTCTGCTTGGTCCATGGGGATTCCTTCTTTCCTTTAAAAAATATTCCATGGTGATCATGGCATATTTCTTAATGGAAAAACCTTATCTAAAAATATATTATTCAAAGCATTTTAGGAAGATGGGGCAGTGCAGCATAATTTTTCAATCTGCCTGAAAAATCTACATTCAAAAAAAAAAGTCAACTGGTTAGCAAAACCAAAAGCCATGGACAGCCTTCACAATAAAACTGGCAAGGTATCTCCATAAATCCAAAACCAAGACAGATAAGGACAAGCCAACAAGAGCCACAAGACACGCATGTATAAAAAATTCTGTCAGGGGAGGGAGGGAAGCAATAAGTTGGTGTCTGATGGACACCAGGAAAATTCAAGATGTCCTCCTCCAGATATCCATTTTAAAACACTGCAGGCCAAATTTCAAACAGCAGCAGAAACAGTGAAATGTGACTGAAGGGGCTGAATTAATCTCACCCTGTGATATCTCATGACTCATCCACTAGGACTTCTTTCTAGGAGAGGGTCCCACAATAAGAAACTTTGTCAAGGGGAATCAGAATAAGTAGGCTGGGGCAGAAGAGACAGTGGAAAGTGAAAGGCTAGAGGAGCTCTCTCCAATGTAGTAGCCAGTCACCACATGTAGTTATTTAAAATTTAATTAATTAGGTTAACTAAAATCCATTAAAACTTAAAATTTGACTTCTCAGTCCTACTAGCCATATTTCAAGTGCTCAACAGCCAGAAAGGGAAATGGAGTCAGGAAATCTCCAGAATCTTGTTGTATTTGTTAGCGCTTCATAAAAACAAGGGAGAATGGAGCTCTCTGAAGTTGGACACAATTTTCTAAACTCTGCATCATTGTATAAGTTTAGGAAAATTAATGTCACATAATAACGGGTAACAGTGAGTTATTAAAGTCAAATCCAATACAAACTTATAAGAAAAGAGAGCAAACAGAGCAGAATAACTTCCCTACAGTACATCAGAAAGATGTGTCCACAAAACAGAGCAAAAGTGTATTACTTGAAAATAAATTAAAGACATCAAAAAGTTAATGCATGTCATGAAACGATCACACAAATTAGAATTAGAAAAACTCATAACTGAGGTAATAGAATTCAGGAAAGAATTAGAAATGAAGAAAATGATATTACATAGATGAAGGCTAAACTAAAAAGAATACTATGGCAAAAAACTGATAATGCCTACAAACAATGGATAGTAAAAATTCTTCTTTCTAAAAAATCAAAGTGATGACATATGTATACCTATGGCTGATTCATGCTGATGTGTGGGAAAAACCAAAACAATATTGTAAAGAGATTATCCTTCAATTAAAAATAAATAAAAAAAATTTTAAAGTAATGACAAATATAAAGTATGCTAGAGAAAGTAGCAAATACTAAAAAGATGATGAGATCAAGTACATGGATGATAGAAGCCTCTGAAATGAAAACCAAAGGAACAAACACTAAAAAATGGTGACTCAAGAAAACTTCCCAAAATTAAAAAAAAAATGATATGAAACTAGATATTGAAAGATCATATTGCTTACCTGAGAATATATTGACTCAAAATAACCAACATAAGACATATTCTAGTAAAGTTACTGCACTTTGAAGAATAGGAAAGAAAATCCTTTGGGTATTCAGCTTTAGGAAGGGATGTGACTTAAAAGGGGAAGACAATTGTATTAACATTGTAGTTTTGCTGTAGCAATTCTCTAGATCAGAAGAGGATAGAATAACATTTTAAGCTATTCAAGAAAGACAATGTAAACCAAGGATTTTATATGAAGTAACTTTCAAGTTAAAGGGCAAAGGCTTTTATAAACATAGAATTTAGGAAATACAGTTCTTATGAGCCCTTCCTGAAGAATCTTCACTTGGCTGTTTTCTCTGTACCTCTGTCTAAATCTCTCACCTCTCTCTCATGAAGACACCAGTCGTTGGATTTAAGGCCAACCCTGATGAGGTATGCGGTTTCCCAGATGGCACTAGTGGTAAAGAACCCACCTGCCAATGCAGGAGGCTTAGGAGATGTGGTTTGATCTTTGGGTCGGGAAAATCCCCTGGAGGAGGGCATGGCAACTCACTCCAGTGTTCTTTCCTGGAAAATCCCATAAGCAGAGGAGGCTGGTGGGCTATAGTCCATAGGATGGCAAAGAGTTGGCCACAACTAAAGCAACTTAGCATGCACATCTGATAGGACTTCATCTTAACTAATTATGTCTATTAAAAACTCTATTTCCAAATAAGGTTATTATCTGAGGTTCTGGGTGGGTATGAATTTTTTTTTGACGGGGGCGGGGGGTGGTGGATATAAATAACCCATTACAGTGGGAGAACAAAAGCAACATAGTCACAGTAAAACTGTTACTTGGAAAAAGCAGAAGCAATCAGTGGCCTTTCTTCCACACTCAACACTGTATCTTGCAGAACTGAGAATATAAGCACTAAATTTACTGTCAGTGGCGTTAGTTCCTTTGTCTTTTGCTTTAGAGGCACTGGATTATTACTTCTGGAAAACTCTTCCTTATCCATTGTTCCCTACAAGGAATTCTAAAAAGGCGTTGATTGAGGATTTCCTTCTGGAAAGCTGTGCTGGCATAAGAGCAGCTTTTTGGAGGACTGAGATGTTTGGGATAAAACAACACCTTTTGCCAGGCTTGAGACTTAAGAATATGCCTGTCATTTTTATTTCAGGGGAACTTTAAGTCAGCATCTCTCAACCATTAGACCAATGACATTTCATGTGTGTGCTAAGTTGCTTCAGTTGTGTCCGACTCTTTGTGATCCTACGAACTGTAGCCTGCCAGGCTCTTCAGTCCATGGGATTCTCCAGGCAAGAATACTGGAGTGGATTGCCATGCCTTCCTCCAGGGGATTTTCCTGACCCAAGGATCGAACCCCAGTCTCCTGTGTCTCTTGCACTGGCAGACAGTTTCTTTACCACTAGTGCCACCTGGGAAACCCAAATAAATTCCAGCTGATGGCATTCAGAAGGTCGGCCTGTGATGAAAGAAGATTGAGAAGACTTCATGTCTCAGGTACTATGTGCTAAGAAAAGTGAAAGTGCTAGTTATGTCTGACTATCTCTCAACCATGAGACCAATGACATTTTGAGCCAGGTAATTATTTGTTGCAGGCTGTCCTGTGTATTATAGAATGTTAAATACCATTCCTGGCTTTAATCCACTAGATGCCAGTGGCATCCTTCCCCAGCTGTGACAACCAAAAACATCTCCACACATTGTCAGATGTGTTCTGTGGAGCAAAATTATCCCCAGTTAAGAACCACTCAGCTTTAAAAGATTCCAGAGGTCTATTATCTATCTTTGTGTAACAAACCACCCTAAAACTTAATAGCTTTAAACAACAAGAACAACAACTTTATTTTGCTCACAAATCTGCAGTTTGAGCAGGAAAGGCCCGAATCCCCCGTCTCCACTGCATGCAGTATCAGCTGAGGTGACTGAATACTACATGACATACTGCAAGACGGCTTTACACAACAGGCACGTTTAGTGCTGGCTCTCAGCTTGGACCTCAGTGATGTTTGTGGGTGGGGGAAGGCCTCAGTTTCTCTCCAGCTAGGGCCTCTATGAGCTGCTTGGTTTTCTTTACAGCTTGGTGGCTGGGTTTCAAAAGCAAGTGTTCCAAGAGAGTTAGGTAGAATTCATGGCATTTTTTTAATGTTCTGGCTATGGAAGACATATAGTAGTACCACTTCTATCATGCTCTGTTGTTTGAGATAATCATAAACATCTGCTCAGTTTTAAGGGCAGGAGACATAGACCCCACCTTGATGAGAAAAGTATAAAAATCACAGTTTAAGAAGAGTATATAAAATAGGAGATATTGTTGCAGTCTTCTTTGGAAAATATAATCTTCTACCATCTACCCTTTGTCACAAACCTCACCTTCCTTCACATGCCAAATATAACTATGTCATTCTCTCAGAGCTTCAGGTCCTTAGTGCAAAGTCTAGTCTCTGTTATCCACATCAAGTCCAAGTGTGGATGATACTCCTCAAGTGCGGCTAATTGGTTACAGCTCCTTGAGTACAATTCCTCTTGATCTGAAAAACTCTGAACTAAACAAACAAGATATCTGTGCCTCATGCATACTTAGTGTATAGTGGGCAAGTCCTGGAATACCTGCTGTAGACAATCCCTTTCAACAATGTACAACCACTGTTCCATAGCAATTCTGAAATCCGGCCAGGATCATGTTGTGATTTCCTTGATTGGCACTCATTTCTGTTCCTTGGCAATTGTTCTTCAAGGATCTTGACTCCACTCTGGAATCTTGGCTTTGCTTTCTAATGCATTCTTCTTTTTCTACCAAGAGCACATCATGTTTGCATTCGAGTCATTTTCTCAGCCTGCTTTCTGAATGCAAAAGATAAGAGTCCAAAAGTCTTTTAGCATTTTATACTGATTTTTTCCTTTCAGTTCAAGCTTTTATAATTATTCGAAAAACCATTTGTGTTTCTTATGTGCCAATGTGTAATATATTCTGTTAAGCCAAAGCCACATCCACAGACTTCTCTGATAGTATCCTTTCTTTATCTTGTCCTTCCAGTGTGAAATTTCCATGAGACATTATATTTAGTATTCTTAGAAACACTTTAAAATGCAGATGATATCTGAGGCACACCCTTAAGAACCTCAGGCGGCCTTCCATCTGTCTAAAAGACTATATATGAGTCAATCTGTTAAATTTCTCTGCTTTCTTAACAAAGACTGTTATACACCATCCCTGGTTTGATATTTACCAAGAAGCCATTTCTCAATACTTAATTTAAAAATTGTTAGACATATGGAAATGTTGGTTATGTGAAACAGTTTTACTTTCGAACCCAGAAAGTACCAGTCCCTTTTTTATTTAACAATGCATTTCATTCTTTAGTTTATTTCTCTTCTCACATTTTATCATAGAGAGTAAAAAGAAGTCAAGTGGCACTTTCAATATTCTCCAGTTATCCAGTTCTAGCTCTTTTCTGTTTTATACATTACCACAGACAACAGTCTTGGCAAATTTTCTACCACTACGTTAACAACTGCTTTCTTTCCTCCAGTTTCTAGTAACACTTTCATACTTTCCTTTAAAAACTCACTGACAGCCTTCTTTAGCTTTAGATAACTGTTGCCTGGAATCCCTTTAGACTTTCAGATAGTATGCTTAGGCCCTTGAGTTTCTTCTCACTTCTTCCCAAAGCCAGTGTAAGATGTTTTAGACTTTTTTGTGTGTGTGGCAGGGCGGGGAAGGAGGCAGGACCTTACTTCCAATGCCTGAAGTCGGCTGCCTAAAACAGCCATTTTAGTAGGCTTAGAAACTATGTGGATCAAGAATTTGGAAAGAGCAAAGTGGGAAGGTCTTGTTCCATGATTTCTGGGACTTCAGCTGGAAGTCTTAAAGGCTAAGGATGACAAGACATTTGGGGAACAAAATTCTCTGGAGACGTCTTCTCATGTATGATTAATGATAGATATTGACCAGCACTGCCCGCAAGAACATCTGAATATGGCCTCTCTATGATTTCTTTTTTTTTTTTTTTTCTTGGGTGGGGGGGGGGGGGCTGGG
>SJYX01023345.1:0-10155 GCA_006410675.1 Oreotragus oreotragus | reverse complement strand
GGGGGGGTGGGGTGCTGGGTTAGTTTGAACTTCCTTACAGCATGGTAGCCGAATTCCAAGGTCCCAGAGAGCAAGGTGGAAGTGCTGGGCATCTTTCTGAACTAGCCTCATGCTCAGTAGAGGGGTAACTCAGTGGATATCAGTTGTTCAAACCCTGCAAATTCCAAAAATAAAATTGGCTTTAACTGTCACCTAGGAGATAACCTCTAAACTTTTGGAGTATCCTGCCTCAGAAACATGCATTTATGTATCTGGAGACTTAAGATGTACTAGATGATTTAAAAATGTGACTCGTGGGTTATGCTGTATCAGTTTGACCTCTTGGGTGGCTATAGACTGAGTAAGCAAGGTCAGTCACACAGACAGCCCATGCCTATGAACAGTGGACACCAAGGCTCAGGTGAGTTTCTCTGGCTGGAAATATTTCCTGAATATTGTCACACGTCATTACTGGGAGAATTAAGTGCTGTCCTTGTAACTCCACTGAAAGAAGGGAACTAGAAACTCGTGTCTCTCCTGGATTCTGCCCTGTGTGTCTTTTTCCTTTGCTGAAATTAATCTGTATCTTTTCACTGTAATGAATCATACATGAGTTTAACAGTTTTTCTGAGTTCTGTGAGTCTTTCTACAGAATCATTGAACCTGAGAGTGGTCTTGGGGATCACACACATAGGAACGGCTTGTTAGCTGAAAGACTTGAAACCTGGGGTTGTCTCAATGGTTAGGGTTAGAATAATCTGAAGGTGCTTCACGTGTCTAGTTGATGACGGCTGGTGATTAAGATTATCAGCGAAAACATCTACAAATGGTCTCTCCATGTATTCTTTCAGCATAGGCTAATTTGAACTTCTTCACATGTGGTAGCTGGGTTCCAAGAATAAACATCCCAAGAGAGCAGGGTGGAAGTGATTGACATTTTTTCTAAACTAGCCTCAAAAGTCTCATGGCATCAATTTCACTAAATTCTGTTGATCAATGTAGTTAAAGGTCCCCTCAAGATCATGGTGTCATAGACTTTACTGTGCAATAGGAAGGATGTAAATATCACACAGTTAAGAATGTGGCATGGAAAATATTTTTATGGTCATCTTTGGATACAATCTGCCACCCTTTTCAGGTGAAATCTTTGCATCTCTAGCCTTAAGTCATAGATTTGATCTCTAAGCAATGAGTTTGGTTTTCTGTCTACCCCTCTAACCTCAGTTTAATTGTCTGCTCTAAGCCACTATCGTCAAACAGCCAGAGATAATAGAAAGCTTCACCTTGCCACAGGACTGATTCCAGGTTACTCCATCTTGAAATGAGGCTTTTGGAGAGTAGCCTAACAGCGAGGATACAGGAGATCATTTGGTGAGTCACATGGGATAAAATCTTCCATTTCTCTGATTCCTCCTGAAAGCACCTCTCTAAGCCAACACACTACGTTCAGTATGAGACAGAGTGTTTCATCTTTGTATGAGCAGAACATGTGCTTTTTTGACCTTCCGCTGTTTTTGATTTCTGGCCACAGGTAGAAAGTACTTCTCTTAACAACACTGACACTGTTGGTTGATACCAAGGGATCCTGTCTTCCTTCTGATGATCCAGCTTATCTCTGTCTTGTAGTTTATGAAGACTGTAAGATGTCACCCACACCCTCCAATACCCTGACATTTGTTTTGGAATTCTTTTAAGTAACAGCCTTGGTGTGCATGGCATGTGTCCTGATAGAAAACAGGAAAGAAATTTAACCAACTTTCTTAATATCATTTTCAAAGGATTGTATCTTACCATTGTCTCCCTTCACCAATAGAATCACATATTAAGACCTTTCCTTTAGGCCTTTCCTTTGTAATACCCCATTTTCCAGATAGTAATTTCTCAATGTCTTGCCATTGTCTAGGTGACATAGGACAGAAACGTAATTTGAACTAGTTTAACCCAATTGGGTTTATTGACTTCATTAGAATTCTTTCTCTCCCTTGCAGTATTTCAGATTCATTCTCTTACAAAGCTTCTTCATGTTACCAGTGACAAGGCAACAGATAATTCCAGTTCACATCTTTCATAACCAGGTAAAATAAGGCTCTTCTTTACAAATTTAATTTTGAAAAATTCTGGAAGTGATCTATGGCCAATCAAGTCTTTTTTTCTTATTAAACTAAGGAGTCACAAGGTGTTGTTATCTATTTAAGTCCCTTATAATCTTAAGGGAAATACTGGCATAATCATTTTCCAATTCTAGGGAAAATTTTTTTTCTTTTGTTTTGATAGCAAGAACTCCATCACTATTTCACCAAAATTTAGTAAGATTTACTTTTAACCTAAACCTAGAGTATTGAGTAATCCCTCTTGAATTGCTGGATGAATTTAGAAATGATGTAAAAAGCAGAAAGCAAAGCTATTATCTGTTTCTTCCACAAGTCAGTGTTAAACATTAATAATAATGCTAAATGCTCACTACTTTCCTAGGCAAACAAGGAAAATGTGATGGAAAAGATAGGGTTGTAAAATAAAAGCATGAGACATTAGAGCACTGGAGTTTATTGAAGTCATTGGCTAGGAATCCCTGTGTTTCTTGCAATGGAGAATTTTACATCATTTTTAGAATAAATATTTCCTTGTGGGCAAATGCAGTGAGGGCTGAATGGTATTTGTGGAATTGTTGTCTATGGCAGCATGTTCCCTGGATAGAATGATACCTTTTAGGAATAAGTACTGAGGGCTTTTTGAAGTTTTGCTCATCGACAGGAACAAAAAACCATGAGCACTGCCATAGACTAAATGCTTGCATCTCCCCAAAATTCATGTTGAAATCTAACCCCTAATGCAGTAATAGGAAGAGGTGGGACCTTTGGGAAGTGATTAGGTCATGATGGTAGAACTCTCATAAATGGGATTAATGTCCTTATAAAAGAGGCTTTCTCAAATGACAGTGGTAAAGAATCTGCCTGCCAATGCAAGAGAGGAAGGAGACATGGGTTTGATCTCTGGGTCAGGAAGAGCCCCTGGACGAGAAAATGGCAACCCGCTCCAGTATTCTTGCCTGGGAAATTCCATGGATAGAAGAGCCTGGCAGGCTAACAGGGCTGCAAAGAGTTGGACATGTCTCTTTTATAATGAGTACACACTCATTATAGAAGAGAGGACATGACTGAGTACACACTCATTATAGAAGAGACCCAAGGGAGCTCCCTTGCCATTGAGCAATGTGAGGACACAGGGAGGAGCAGGTTCTCATCAGACACCTAATCTGCTAGTGCCTTGATCTTGAATTTCCCAGCCTCCGGAACTATGAGAAATAAATATGTGCTGTATAAGCCACCAAGTTATGGTATTTTTATTATACCACCCCTAAAGGACTAAGACAAGTATCACAAAAAATTAAACAAATACTATTGTCTTACATTTTTCTAACTATTTTAGCAGTTTATTTCCTAAATAATGTAATTATAGTTTTTCTAGAAAAGTGTTTTAGTACAGAAAAAGACAAATTGGCTTGTATGTCAGACAGTACTATGTGCAATTCCTATATGGCTCAAAGCTCACAGACATTTTAATTCTATCAACACTTAAATTATAACACAACACCTTGTCTTAACAGACTATTATCACTTAATAGTAAAATCATGATTTTGCCTTATAGAAAAGCATCCTTCTATCTGTTATATTGTCGTTTAATAAATGTTCTTACCTTAAGAATGTACGTAGATGTCATTTTTTAAACACTGCTTTTCTTTGGGTATACCATTTCCTGAGAGCTCAATATGTTATTGCTAATGGAAATGTACTTTTAAGATTGCCTCTTAACTGTAGTATAAATATGAGTCTCTGGTAAGCCTCAGTGTGAACACAAGATATTAATTTATTTTTCATAAGTTTAATCAGTCCTAAAAAGGGATGACTCCAGCTTATTGGTGACTATTTTAGTGTAGTACTTGCAGTAATAGCTGGGTAAGGAGGAAAATCAATTACAGCTCTGAAACAGATGTAGATTTTGTTCACTTAAAACTCAGACTTTTAATCCCTGGGCAAAATCCTAGCCTGGAATGCATTCTAAAAGGCATTTGCTTCTACCATAAGAGGATGTAGGAACTCCTAGACGCCTATCATTTAAACAAAAGGATTAGTCAAAGTGATGTGAGAGATAACACCAAATAAGGTCAACGTGTTCTTTTTGAATGCATGAAAAGGAAACTGTGCAATAAAATTTCCACCATTTCTCATTTCTCATCTGTTTTTGATAGATCATAAAAGGCCTTCCCTGGTGGCTCAGATAGTAAAGACTCCACCTGCAATGCAGGAGACCTGGGTTCGATCCCTGGGTAGGGAAGATCCCCTGGAGAAGGGCATGGCAACCACTCTGGTATTCCTGCCTGGAAAATCCCCATGGACAGAGCAAGCTGGCAGGCTACAGTCCATGGTGTCGCAAAGAGTCAGACACGACTGAGCAATTAAGCACAGCACACACAGAATCTGTATCAGTATTTATATGCACATGAAAAATTCCAAGAGTATCAAAGGTGAATGAATTCATTGACTGGACTAACAAGGTGGCTAAGTGGTAAAGAACCACCTGCTAATGCAGGAGACGTGGATTTGATCCCTGGGTCTGGAAGATCCCCTGGATGAGAAAATGACGATCCACTCTAGTATTCTTGCCTGGGAAATCTCATATACAGAGGAGTCTGGTGGGCTATAGTCCATGGGGCCACAGAAGAGTCAGAAATGACTTAGTGACTAAACAATAACAACGGGCTTCTCGTTAAGAGTCATGTTCTCTGTAACCTTAAAAAATAAACAGCTATATATATTCAACATATGTATGCAGTTAATTTTATCCTGTTGCTTCTGCTTTTGGTGAATAACAGGAAGTAATGTTACATTTCACTGCCTATAGCAGGCTACTAATTCTATTCAGTTTAATTCAACTCCATTTATTACTGAGAGCTCATCTCTCTTCTAGTCAGGGGAAAAGATGTAAGATTACTGTCTTCTTTTTCTCAAGTCCTAGTGTGAAAAGAGTGAATAAGTAATAGGAAATAGTTAAACATCAATTCTTTTATCCAACTAATGCAAGTTATACGTGATAGTAAGTGCCATAGACTTTATAAATAAGATGTTATAAGCACATTTACAAAGCTCTGCTTATAATTGCAAAATTTTGGAAATAACCAACGTCGCTGGATTGCTGGAGAAAATAAATAAGTTGTCCATATTTACACAATGGAATTCAATATGTAGAATGAATGAATGAACAGTAGCATCAACACTGGTGAATCTTATACATGATGTTAAGGTGGAGCAACTAGGTAAACTCCACTTAGGAAAAGATACAGTTAGAGCCAGTCCTTGTTCTCTGCATGGATATAAACTCAAAGATTTAAATAAAATCACGTAAGTACTTGAAGAAAACATTGAAGAATATCTTGACAAAATTAAATTAGGAATGCATTTTTTACCTTTGATTAAAAACCCAGAGCTATTTTAAAACAGACAAAACTAACTAACATTTATAAAAATTTCTTTGTGGCAAAACTATAATACACAAAGTGAAAGATAAAAAATCAGAGAAAAAGTTGTTATTCATATAATTCTAGGAATTGATATGCTAGGAATTAATTTGAAAAAGTATCAATAATCTAAAAGAAAAGTGTACCAAAGACATGAAAAGCCAGCTCATAGAAAAGATAGACAAATAGTCTTAAAAATAAGAAAATATACACAATTTAAAATCCAATAGATGAATTTTTCACCTATTAGATTAGCAAAAATCGATTCATGGGGTCGCAAAGAGTCGGACACGACTGAACGACTGAACTGAACTGAAGGTTAATGAAACAGAGGGAAAACAGGAACATATCATTGGATAAGTATAAAATAGCACACTTTTTCTGAAGGGCAATTTGGTAATGCCTGTCAAAATTATAAATGTATTTTCCCCTTCCATCCAGGAGTCCTACTCATAAGAATTTATCCTACGGAAATACATGCACACAGAAGAAAATGGCATATGTTGTTATCTGCAACATTGTATTAGTAAAAGATTAGAGTGTATCCAAGAATCCATTAAAGAGGCTAGTTATGAAACTAAGGTAGATGCATATTATTAAAAAAATCAAGTTCTCTGTAAATTTATATGAAAAATTTATACATGATGTTAACTCCTTTTTAAATTGAAAAAGTGTGGTGGGGATAAGAATACAGTGGTGTTTGCTTTCACTGGAAAGATTCAGTAGAAGCATAGGAAGAAGGTAGAGGGAGACATAGGTTAGCTGCAACGGCGGAGACGGGGAGGGTGGAGTAAGGCTTTTCAGTATTTTGTATTGTGTTGCTTTGCTTTCTGAACCTTGTATGTAATTCCTACTCAAGTTAACTGACAGACCCATGATGAAAAAAAGGAACAAAGTACAGAAGAACAAATACGTTATAATTGCTTTTATGCGAACTTAAAAAAGACAAAATGGAGCAGTGTTTTATTTCAGGAAATACACATGAATGATAAATTCTGTGAAATAAACCAGGAAATAATAAATACAGAATTCAAAATAATTTTTACCAGGTGTGTGGGGGATAGAGGTATAGAAGAAGGAGAACACAGTTTTAGAAGGAAAATAGGAAGGAAGGAAAGAAGGAAGGAAGAAAGGGAGAGAGGAAAATCTAGAAAAGAAAAAGAAATAAGAAATCAATGAGGACTATAGGAGTTTAGTAAGATTCTTGGAAGAAGAGGAAATTTAACTGGTTCTTGAAGGATGTGAATGCAAGTAAATGTAGTTTACATCAATGTATTCTAGTTTACACAACGTTGCGTATACAGAATGTCTTATTGGGGCTTCCCTGGTGGCTCAGCTGGTGAAGAATCTGCCTGCAATGCGGGAGACCTGGGTTCAGTCCCTGGGTTGGGAAGATCCCCTGGAGGAGGGCATGGAAACCCACTCTGGTATTCTTGCCTGGAGAATCCCCAGGGACAGAGGAGCCTGGCAGGCTGTAGTCCATGGGATCGCAAAGAGTCGGACACAACTGAGTGACTAAGCACAGCACAGCACACAGCACAATGTCATATGGAGTGTCAAACTGAAGCAGAGAGATGAGAGCGGGCATTCAGTAGTACAGCTAAGGCACAGAGGATGTGAAGGCTCCTTGAGTTACAAAACCCTGAGGGATTAATCTAGCTGGACAGTTGAATTGGCAGTAATTAGTTTGATTATAAATGGGATTGGGAGCTTATCTCAGAAGCCATTAAATGTATGTTTGCTTATAGACAAAGACAGATCCAAGAAATAAAATTTGAGAGTTGAACAAAACAGTGCTCCTTAGGCCCTACTTAACACTGATTTTAGCCTTAAGGCTTAGCACACTCTTCTATAGTACTAACATCTCCTAATCCAGCTGCCCAGCCAGGTAGATCTATTGATTATTTAGGAGTATGTTGTTTAACTTCTATATGTTTGTGAAATTTTCAAATTTCCATCCGTCATTTTATTGTGATTTTCTAACTTCATTCCATTGAAGTTGGAGAACACATTTTGTAAGATTTTGGTTCTTTAAGTTTGAGACATGTTTTTATGACCTAATATATGATCTCTTCTGGAGAAGGTTCCATGTGCATTTGAAAATAATATATATTCTGATATTGGGGGAGTGTTTTATAGATGTTCTTTGTCTCTTGCTGTGTTTATAATTTGATCAAGTTTTTATTTCCTTGTTGATCTATCTAGTTGTTATATCCATTATTGAAAATAGGATTATGAAGTGAATAACAATTATTGTTATTGTCTATTTACCCCTTTGATTCTGTCGGGTTTTGTTTCATGCATTTTGGAGCTCTGTTTTTAGGTGCATACATATTATTGTTTTATCTTCTTAATGAAATGATCCTTTTTACCATTATGAAATGCCCTTTTTGTCTCTAGTAACAGTTCTTATTTTTAAGTTCATTTTGTCTGACAATAGTAACCAATACTCCAGCTCTTTTTAGTTACTGTTGGCATTTGTCTTCTGGGACAAAGTAGTGTATAGGAAAGGAGAGGAAACTAATGTTTATAAAGCTTCTAAAACCTCCTGAACTATGCAAGAAAATTCCCATATAAGCAGTATTCTTTAATTGATGATGATAATGCTTTCCAATGAATACTTTCTGGCTTGCCTCCATGTTGTTACTATATAATAAAGTCCTAAGTTTTGATGGAGAAGGTATAGAGTATTTGAAAACCAGAAAAATCTCATTCTATGACATGAAAATTAGTAAAAATCATTCAATTGCATAACTACTTAAATACTGTTCCATGATTATAGTTCAACATAATAGACCAGGTACAGCCTTTAGGAACACATGATTTGGAATATGACTGATGTAGAAAATGTGTACACACTTTCACTCACATCCCTCAATAAATAATTGATGTAGGTATGACCCTGACTTACAATTGTTTAACTTATGATTTTCAACTTTATGATGGCATGAAAATGATATGCATTTCAAACCATACTTTGAATCTTGTATTTTCATTTTTCCCTGGTTAGTGACATACATTTGATCTTCGCTTGAAATGCTGGGCAGTGGCACTCTGCGGCTTCCAGTCAGCCTTGCAATCACAAGGGTAAACAATCAGTACATTTATAACTATTCTGTATCCATACAACCATTCTGGTTTTTACTTTCAGCATAGTATTCAACAATTACTTGAGACATTCAACACTTTCTTATAAAACTGGCTTTGTGTTAGATGATTTTCCCATCTGCAGGTTAATGTTAGTGTTCTGAGCATGTTTAAGGTAGGCAGGGCTATGACGTTCAGAAGATTTGGCGTATTAAGTGTATTTTTGACTTAATCATATTTTCAAGCCATGATGGATTTACTGGCTTGTAACCCAGAATCCCAGGGATGGGGGAGCCTGGTGGGCTGCCGTCTCTGGGGTCGCACAGAGTCGGACATGACTGAAGTGAGTTAGCAGCAGCAGCAGCAGCAACCCCATTATAAGCTGAAGAAGATCTGCATTAGTTTTCTATTGCTGCTATAACAAATTACCACAGATTTAGTGACTTAAAAAAGTACAAATATATAAGGCTTCCTTGATGGCTCAGTGGTAAAGAATCTGCCTGCCAATGCAGGAGACACAAGTTCTACCCCTGATCTGAGAAGATCCCACATGCCGTGGAGCAGCTAAGCCCATGCGCCGTAACTAGCGAGCCTGTGCTCTAGAGCCAGGAGCTACAGCTACTGAAACCCATGTGCCCTGGAGCCCGTGTTCCCAACAAGAGAAGCCATCGCAGTGAGAAGCCCTGGCGCCACAACTAGAAAGCAGCCCTCACTCACAGCAACTAGACAGAAGCCCTTGCAGCAAAGAAGACCCAGCACCACCAGAAATAATAAATAAATATTATTAAAAGTAAAAATGTATTATTTTACAGTTCTGTACGTTGGAAGTCCTAGAGGGTTCTCACTGGACTGAAAAGATGTCAGCATGATGCGCTCCATCCTGGAAGATCTAGGGGAGGATTTGCTTCTTTGCCTTTTCCATTTCCTAGAGGCTGCCTGAATTTCTTGATGTGTGGATCCCTTACTCCACCTCCAGAGCCAGCAACTTAGCATCTCTCTGACCCTTCACCATTATATCACTTTATCTGACTACCTGTGGAAAATGTTCTCTGCTCTACTTGGAAAACTGATTAGATTGGACTCATCTCAATATTCCAGCATATTTTCCCATTTCAAGGTCCTTGACTTTAATCACACCTGAAACTTCTTTGTTTCTTGTAAGGTAACATACTCATAGGTTCTGGGGACTATGACATGAACATCTTTGAGGGATTTATTGTGCATGTCACAGTAGGGAAAGTTAATGAATTCTAAAACCAGTACGTAAATGGTTGATGGGGAATGCAGATTATATGTAGCTCTCAAAGGAAAAATAACTTAATTTTAAAACCAAGAGATTAGCTCATCGCCTTTAATCCAGTAATCACATTTACTGTCACTAACAGTGGGACATCAGACATGACAGGGACACACTACCAGCGGCTTTCAGTGTGATGCACAATGTCGTTCACAATATCATTTAAGAAGAATTCCTGTTAAGAATTTAACCTTGAACATAATTCAGGAGGCCCAGTTTTAACCTCCAGTATATAGGAAATATAGGAGCTAGAGGATTAAAGGATGTGTGTGTGTGTGT
>SJYX01023344.1:153038-376079 GCA_006410675.1 Oreotragus oreotragus | reverse complement strand
GGTCATAAGGCAGTTCTATTTGCAATTTCTTAAGGAATCTCCACACTGTTCTCCATAGTGGCTGTACTAGTTTGCATTCCCACCAACAGTGTAAGAGGGTTCCCTTTTCTCCACACCCTCTCCAGCATTTATTGCTTGCAGACTTTTGGATCACAGCCTTTCTGACTGGTGTGAAGTGGTATTTCATTGTGGTCTTGATTTGCATTTCTCTGATAATGAGTGACATTGAGCATCTTTTCATGTGTTTGTTAGCCATCTGTATGTCTTCTTTGGAGAAATGTCTATTTAGTTCTTTGGCCCATTTTTTGATTGGATCGTTTATTTTTCTGGAATTGAGCTGCATAAGTTGCCTGTATAATTTTGAGATTAGTTGTTTGTCAGTTGCTTTCATTTGCTATTATTTTTCTCATTACAAAGTCTGTCTTTTCACCTTACAATATTGTAAAGTAATTAGCTTCCAATTAAAATAAGTAAATTTAAATTAAAAAAAATAATAAAGCTCTCACTCTCACACCAAAAAAATAAATAAATAAATAGAGAGGCAATTAATAAAATTATCTCTTGACCTTTAGAATAAAGAATTATTAAGAGTAAGTGAGCAAAAATACCAATGGAATATCATAATCTGTGATCCAGTTTCTATTTCTGAACCAATCAGATCTTGATCCCATCAATTGAAGCTTTCCTCAAAGAAGGGCTTGGAACATCATGGTAAATAAATAAGGTAGTGATTTCCCCCTTCAGTTCCCAAAGAAAGCTTTGGACATTTATCTTTAGTTAATTAATGATTGGAGAAAGGATGCCCTGGGAGAACAATATTGCATCAGAGGATGAATAATAGGGTCTAGAAAGATTCAAAGCCCTGGTAAAAAATTGAAATATTTAAAAGTCCATTGGTGTGGAGCATTCCAAATATGACTTCTAAGGTAACTAAAAGAGAAGCATTTAGTCTATCTCTTCAGCTTTTGAAGACAACATACATCACATTTTGGAATACTTTCCAACTCATTTATTTAGTGAATCTAAAGTTTTCTAGTATTCAAGGTGAGCTCAAAGCAGAATAGAATTTTGAAATGAGTTCATGATAAAGTATAAATGAATCTGCCACTTGTGTCATATGACCTAACAAATCCTATAATACTAGAGACATCTGTAGTAGATATGGACATCATATGGGTCTCTTCCAAGTCCGAATATGATAGAGGCAGTGTATAACTGTACTGTTTTGAAGCAAGACTACACTATCTACCCAGATATCTGTTCAATATTTTAAAAGCAGATTTTATGCATGGGTCATCAACTGACTATATTCCCAGGGTTTCCCATCACGAGTCATGAATTCACAGACATAAAGTCAGATGGGCACAGAAGTTTATTTTTGTGATGGAAGGTGTATATTGGAAAGGGCCCAAAGAGGTCTGGAGGCACAGGTAAGTTAAGCCAAAAAGTAGTCCAGATTCGCATGCTGTCTTGATCTGTTACACCAATGCTTATCCCTCAACTGACACCTGTGTCCTCATAAAATGTTTCCTATGGTACATTAAAAGGGGAAATTTTAACTTGACTTATTGAATCAATATGTTGGTGTGAGTAAAAAGTAATCTTCTGCCAACTTACAACCTCACTCAAGAGTTTCCCTGAAGCATTGTGATGAGGGGAAAATCCTCCCATGGGGCAGAACTCATTGAGCTAATGTCAACAGAGAAGTGACCTGACTACTGGGCAGTAGTGAATAGCTTGACTGATTGGCCAGGTTCCTGGAAAGGGAAATAATGGGGGAGCAGAGGCAAAGGTTCATGAGGACAAAGCATATAGATGGAACTATGGAAAGGTATTTAAAATATGTGATTCCTCAGCCCACATCAATCCCTATCAGAGGACAGCTACTGTGGGAGAAGCAGTAAATGGCCTAATGAATGAATGATTAATCCATGGCGGTCCACCAGCTTCTGTCCACTTCATGAGGCAAAGGTTCATGAGGACAAAGCATATAGATGGAACTATGGAAAGGTATTTAAAATATGTGATTCCTCAGCCCACATCAATCCCTATCAGAGGACAGCTACTGTGGGAGAAGCAGTAAATGGCCTAATGAATGAATGATTAATCCATGGCGGTCCACCAGCTTCTGTCCACTTCAGAATCAAACAAAGGCACCATGAACAAAGTAGAGGTGTGGGAGCAGAGATGAAGGCAACCCGTGTGCCTGGCAATGTGTATCTGCTCTCATCAAGTTTGATCTTAAGGCTTACAGAGGATCTTATGTATCTTGATGAAATCTTACACAATATATAACAATGGTATTCCTATATACCATTGCTGTCTATTTTATATAAAATGATGGAGACAGCAATAAATGGCATGAGATCCATTGATTTACTGTATACCACATCCTTCACCAGTTGCTGGTTTAACATTGAAATAGCCATTTTATGGTGCATCTACCTCTTCTCATGGAGAAGGCAATGGCACCCCACTCCAGTGCTCTTGCCTGGAAAATCCCATGGATGGAGGAGCCTGGTGGGCTGCAGTCCATGGGGTCGCTAAGAGTCGGACACGACTGAGCGACTTCACTTTCACTTTTCACTTTAATGCATTGGAGAAGGAAATGGCAACTCACTCCAGTACACTTGCCTGGAGAATCCCAGGGATGGGAGAGCCTGGTGGGCTGCCGTCTATGGGGTTGCACAGAGTTGGACATGACCGAAGCGACTTAGCCACAGCATGTCTTCTCAGGTGGGCATGACAGTGTGAGAATAGTCCCTGTCCTTCAAAATTAATAACGTGTTTTGAATCAATGCCCACTGTATGGTGTCATGTAGCCAAAAAGTGAAAGCCACGAGTCTGTGAACTAAGAGGTGGAAATAGATCCTCACCCCCAGTCATTGTTCTTTCTTGGTTCTACAACTTTAGCTTTTGTTGCAATTGATATGTTCTGATTCCCAGTTGTCAGGGACAATGGCACTTCTACCAGAAGACTGAGTAATATTTGCATTAAAGTTATGAATGCTAACAGCATCATTATGCTAGTGAAGGAGATGCCAAGAAAAGTGTTGCTATATTGGTAGTAGAAATAATCCTGATTAAAATGCAAAAGGAGAATAGGGTAGCAGAGGATAAGAAGGTTGGATGGCATCACTGATTCCATGGACATGAATTTGAGCAAACTCCAAGAGACAGTGAAGGACAGGGAAGCCTGGTGTGCTACAGTCCATGGGGTATCAAAGAGTCAGACACAACTTAGCGACTGAACAACAACATTATAGGGGCAAAGAGGATTTTCTGGAATTTAAGAGAATCACCAGATTGGAAGAATGTCTAGGTGCTTCCATGCCTAATGGCATCTGTAAATGGGAATTTTCAGTAGACATGGTCTGCCAAGTGTGTAATAAGCAGGGTCTCCTGGGTTTTAATATAGTTGTGCTACCTCACACGGCAAGTAGACTAGGGATAAAGAGAATCTAGGGTGGGTGGTAGACAAAGCAGAAGATAAATATCGGTTGGCCAGTAAAAAGGGCTAAAATTTTTCCTCCATCTCTTCTGTGGTTTTATAAGTTTTTTTTTTTTTTTTTTAATTCTTTTAAGTGATTCTGAATGTCTACTGCCTTAAAGAATCAGTGACAGGACTAAGTGAACTATCAGATGTAGGTGGATCTGACTATGTTGTATCAGATATTTTGGATGCCTACTCATGTTTCTTCTCCATTACAATTTCATTGCATATCAGCCTTTCTACTATCAGCACTTGCCTTCTTTCTAATGACTGACTTTGCCCTCTAAAACCTACTCTGTCTGCTTGGTTAGCAAGTCAAATGTATCTGTGAGTTATATGCTCCTTCCCTGAGTGCTTTCTTCACCAGATGATGGCCAGGAGTTAGTGTATAAGTACCCTGAACTCTGGATGCCTTAGTTGGCAGGCATCTGAAAGCATTCTCACACTGGCTATTAGAGTTTCTCTAGGGGTTCAGGCTCTATACAGCCATACTAGTAGCTGGTTTATATTCACCTTTTCCTTACTACTTTCTTTCCTCTCTTTGTTGAATTTCCACATATTGCTACTAAAATTCTCTTCAGTTTTTACATAAGTTATGTTTGTATTTGAATCCTTTTATCTATGTGTGCTTTTGGGAGAACCAAGCAAAGATACCCAATACAGAATATTCGATGAGTTTGCAAAAGGAGCCATTTTGTTTCTGGATCCTGGATTTCCAAATCATATAAAGACAGAAATGAAGGTGTAATCATTGAAGAAGCAGGGAGGCTGTCTGGTGACTGATGTAAAAGAATCAAGAAGGGGAATCTTTACAGTTGCTTCTACCACTTTTGGTCTCTCATCCTTGTTTTCTGCACATGACCTCAGCCTGCACTCTCCCCCTCTAGCTAGCCTCCTTACCCCATCCAGATAGGTCTTCTTTACAGGGTATTTCAGGCTTGTTTTCTCTTCCTCCAGAAAAGTAGAAAAGAGAGATCGTTTTAGAAATGCCCCCCTCTATGCTTTCTGTCTTGATCACATTTCTTATTGCTGATGTGTTTTTTAAGTGAATAAACGCATGATCCCAGTGTGCAAATATTGTCTCTAAGAGACATAACCCAGGAAAGGACAGTTGCTTTATAAAATCCTATGAGAAGATTATTATTTGTGTTATCATTTTCCAGATTAAGCATTTTTCCCCCAAAGTCAGATAGCTAGTATCTGACAAAGACATTGCTTTTAATGCAATTCCCTTCATCTTTGCAACTTGAGTTCTTAACCACAAAGCTATCTTCCTCTCTTAATAAATTACATATGTGAAGGAAAAAAATACTTTCATCTTGGCAGCTTACAGACATGAAAAATTTTATATTTCAACTCAATGTCTTTCCTCTACCTTTCAGCCAATTCTGCTTTTGCCCTCACATTACTCCTGTCCTGTCTTCTTTCTTCTGTATGTACACAGTGGAGAAAATTGCTTTCTAAATCTTGTCTTTCTGTAGTTTCTAACTGAAAGCTACTGACAATATCTTCAAGTGCTTATGTCTTATCTGTTTTCTAAAAAGTCACTGCTCATAGAACTCACTTGAACACTATTCTTTGCTCAGGAGGAGTGATGAGCAGCTGTAGTAAGATGCTTTTCTTTCCTGTGACCCCAGTGAGTACAACCAGCTAGTGTTTCAGCCTCCTTTATGGTCAAGCAATCAATCTGTCCTCGTCACTGCAACCATAAAGGTACCATTTTACTCAGTGATTGATGTTCATTGATATTATGGGGAAATGCTTTTCCAGACAACTCAAAGAAATAAAATATGAATTGGAAGCATATGTATGTATGTCAGTGTTCACATTTTAGGGTGCTTTCCTGCTCAAATGACATTGGAAGTGAAGTAGCAGAATCTCGTCCAGCGATGTTCATACAAATTCATTCTCCTATGGAATGAGCCAGAGGCACTTGTACACTAGGAGCAGCTAGCCCAGAGGAGACTGAACTAGAAATGGCACATCACAGTATTTTGTAAACTGGGTTGACATATTCAGGACAGGGTAGAGGATGGTGGCATGGCTGGGACAGATATATATTCACATTCTTGAGAATTTTAGTTTTCTATAATAATTTTTGAGCTTTTATTAATTTTAAATACATATATATTAATCAGGATCAGATACATGATTACCTTATGACCCAGTGCTGACATATTAAATGTATATTTTCAAATGCATTTATGGCAGAATGGGTGTCAGTTAATACTATTTTAATTGTCTCAGACTACAAACCAAACAATCTCAGTTTACAAACAGAAGAGGACTTAGTGGGAAATATTGTATTTGCTTCTAATGAAACCAATCACCATGCAAAGGTTATACAGTTCCGTAAGAGGAAAGCATTGGAATAATTGAGTGATTATATAATATTGGGTACTACAATCAAGTCAATTAAAAAATCCTACACTTTATACATCAGAGTTATATTTTATATTAGGGATAAGCATTTACTGTAATTAAACAGAACTATGAAGCATATTAAGTAAATACTGATTCCAAATTTTGTTTTTATAGGTTTGTGGTTTTCAGTATTTTAAACAGTTTTCAGTTGTCTAAAATCAATATACCTGAAACTTTACACACAGTCAGCTAATAATGTAGTGAAGAAAATTTGAGCAAATCCTAGAGGTCAGAGAGTGATTTATTTTTATTCCTTTTGAAAGAGATTTATACATTATTTAAGTCTGAGAAATACTGACTTAAAATACAAGTACTACAGTTTCTTTTTCACAGCTTCTCACAACCAGCATGTAGACCATTTTTTACAACCACAGTAGTTGTATTGTGTCTTTCTTCATGTTAATATATTTTTGTTATAATTATTCCTTTTTAAATTGTTCTTTGATTTTGACACTCCAATTTTGTTTTCTAAAGGCCATATGGAGACTCCTATTACTAGTTTTGATAAATCTCTGAATTTGCACACACTCATAGCATTTAAAATGCTTGGGGAACTTTGAGTGGGAGAGCATGATGATGGGAAGAATGTGAGCCAGGAATCCTTTGTTGCAGAGGCAGCTCTGCTGGCTACCAGCTATATGAATTTGGAGCAGGAATTTCATCTCTTTGGATCCAATTTCTCAAGTGTGAAAATGTTGTAGTAGAAATTTAGCACAAAGGGTTGTTGTACAAGTTAACAATTCATTTATGTGATGGGAATGACTCAGAGTGGACACTCAATACAGAGTGCTTTGTTGTCTTTCTCTTGACATTTAGAGCCAGTTACAAGTCATATGAAAAAAAAATCAGTGATGTGACATTAAACTCGCATCTTCCATTTGAAAAAAACTGCTATTATCAAAATTGGAGAAAGATACTAGATTCAATGATTTATCTCCAAATGACATTTGCTGCTGTTAAAAATATCACTGGAGGTAACAAAAGATGAAGATTACCCACTTCTACAAAACACTAAAACAACCAAAAAGTCTCAGATGCAGAAGGAAAGAGCTAATAAATGGAGTAACATGGACAGTTTGGAATTGAATGAAAGGGCATACATGAAGAAACTCCAAAGCAAGTCATACTAGTTCAGTTAACTTTTGGACTCATGCCACCCTGTGCCAGGCAATTTTCCAGGAACTAGGAAAAGAATGTTGAACAAAAAAAGGTGAAACGACAGTTTTTAATGAGCTGGCATACCACTTGGATGAAAAGTGGGCAGATAGTTAATAAATACATGTCTGTTACATAAAGTCAGAGAGTGATAAGTGCTGAAGAGAAAGATACAGTAGGCTGTTCATTTTCTGTTTCAAATAATAGGTCAGGCATCTAACAAACACTTAGTAAATATTGCCTCCTTTATGAATGGTTGATACTAAGAAATGTGGAACTCTTGCCATATCTTGATCTTGAGCTCAGAATCTGTTGTTTCGATGTTGTATTGTATGTGGAATCATCTTTATTCTAATTTCTGCCCATCGTATTTACCGTGTGCTTGTTATGTGCCTGCCACGGTTCCAGACACAGAGCAGTGTATGGTTCAGTATGTAGCTCATACTCCAAGAAGGAACTAAAGAGAAAATCATAAAGTAAATTATACAGTGTTTATACATTGATATGTTTTATGATATAAAACAGTGGAGTCATGTGTGTGTGAGAATTACAGCTTTAAGTGTGGTCAAATAAGTCTTTTTTGAGAAGTCAACACTTAAGTAAATATTTGAAAGAGATAAGGAGTGAACCATGTTTATATTTTGGGGGAACCAGGTCGAAAGTGTGATAAGTATGAAAGTTGTGAGACAGCATGAGATAAGAGCATATCTGGTGAGCTGCAAAAAAAGTGAAAAAAAAAAAATGAGGAGCACTGAGGCTTAAGATAAAGATGAACAGAAGACAATACCTGAGATGTATAGTTTGAGAAACCAATTCTGTGAAAACATACATATATATGCACACATGCGATTTTAAAAGTAAGACTGCTCTTTATAAGATTTACTTTGATAAAAGGGAGAAGAAAAAACGTTCACCAACCAAAGGCTAGAGACCATCACACCTCGGTGTCTTAAAACTTCAGAATTTTAGGCCTTACTTTACATAACTATACTCAAGACTCCCTTCAGAACTTTCACTGTGGTCATCAGGAGAAAAGAAAGCCAAGGAATACAGAATAATTAGGTAGGGAAACTGAGACTTCACCATGCCCAGAAGAAAGTCATAAGGTAACACATTTCTAATGAGCATTTGAAGCAGTTAAATTGGAAAGAGGTTGCTGGTGTTTGCTCAGTAAAGCACTTAGGATTTAAAAAGAGATTGGTCTACTTTTTTAGAGCAGTAAAATATTGAAGATCTATGTCAAGGGTCAACACACTTTCTCTGTAAAGGACCAGATAGTAAATATTTTAGACCTTCGGGCCATACAATCTGTTATAACTATTGAACTCCGTCACTGTAGCTGAAAGCAGCCATAAACCACACGCAACCAAGTGAGTATGGCAAAATTCTAGTAACACTTTGTTTGTAAAAACAAGTGATGAGCTGGATTTGACCTCCAGGCCATTGTTTGATGACTTCTGATCTATACTAAAGAACTACAAAGTAATGACAGTGTTTGCACAGAGGGGAAAAACAATAAAGAACCTTTGACAACTGAGATTTTAAACTTTCATTCTAGGTGAACTATTGATCACAGACCATTTGATTTTTTTCATCAGATCACATATGACATCAGAGGGTTTTATATGGACCTGACTTACTCTCAATAGGATGGGAGCCATGAGAGGACGACTCCGAGGTGGGCAGTGTTACTGAATTGCATTACTATTTTACTCTGGCTGCTAAGGTGAGAATCAGTAGCAGTAGGATGAAGGGAGGAAGTTGAGAGACCAGCTATTGAAGAAATCCAGGTGTTAAGGGTTGAACTGCATCTTTCAGAAAAGAATTGAGGTCATAACCCTCAGTATTTCAGAATGTGACCTTATTTGGAAATAGTGAATTTACAGAAATATCAAGTTATAATGAAGTTATTAGGGTGAACCCTGGCCCAGTATGGCTAACATCCTTTAAAAAAGGAGTAGTTTGGACACAGACATGCACACAGGGAGAATACCATCTGAACATGAAGGCAGAATTTGGGATGATGTATTTGTAAGCCAACGACTACTTATAAACCACCAGAACCTAGGAGAGCAGCACCGAACACATTTTTTCCTCACAGCTTTCAGAACAAACCGATTGTTGATCTCAGACTGGGGGTGAGACAAAGAATTTCTGTTGTTTAAGCCAGTCAGTGTGTGGTACTTTGTCATGGTAGCCCTGAGTTTGTGCTAAGTCTCTTCAGTCTTGTCTGGCTCTTTGCGACCCTATGAACTGCAGCCCATGAGGCTCCTTTGCCCATGGGATTCTCCAGGCAAGAATGCTGGAGCGGGTTGCCATGCCCTCCTCCAGGGGATCTTCCCAACCCAGAGACCGAAACCCATGTCTCTTATGTCTTCTGCATTGGCAGGTGGGTTATTTACCACTAGCACTAATTGGGAAGCCCCATGGCAGCCCTGGGAAACTAACATCCCATGGGAGAACAAATGATGGGTCAGACTCTGATGACAGCCATGAAGAGCTGTTCAGTTCTGGACATAGTATGGAGAGTCAACAGTGATTGTCATTGGATTAAATGTGAAAGGTGAAAGAAAAGTCAAAGTCAAAGATGACTCCAAGCTTTTGGGGAGGATGGAAGTATAAGTAACCACGTTGAGGAAGACTATAGAGGGACTAGGTTTTAGTGGGGAGAGTTTCAGATTTCAGTTTTTGGACATATTGAGACTGAGATGCATGTCAGACTTAAGAGGTAAGGATTAACTTGACGGATCCCCTGCAGGATGGCCTCTAGGTCTCCTGCATCAATTTTATGAAAATTGATTATAATTGAGTGATTAAGGCAATGAATCCTTCACTAGGATTCACTAGGGAGAAGGCAGTGGCAACCCTCTCCAGTACTCTCGCCTGGAAAATCCCATGGACAGAGGAGCCTGGTAGGCTGCAGTCCATGGGGTCGCTAGGAGTTGGACACTACTGAGCGACTTCCCTTTCATTTTTCACTTTCATGCATTGGAGAAGGAAATGGCAACCCACTCCAGTGTTCTTCCCTGGAGAATCCCAGGAACAGGGGAGCCTGGTGGGCTGCCGTCTCTGGGGTCACACAGAGTCAGACACGACTGATGCGATGCAGCAGCAGCAGGATTCACTAGGAACCTGATTCACTAGGATCTTCACTAGATCAAAAATGGAGACCCTTGATTTGCAGCAAAATGTACCTTTAATCCCTAGACTTTGGATACTTTGGTTATGCAGAGAAGGGGTTGGTGTTTCCTCACCCGTGAACACTGAGGTGCGACATCAGGAGTCATGTTTCTGCCGTTTTACATTGATATCATCTTGCGGCTTCAACCTCAGTCTCTTGACTATGCCAGGAAATGAACTGGTATTTTCCTTACCAATAACTAATAAAGCAGCAGAACAAGGCCAAAGTCCCTTGTGAAATTGCTACTGGATCCCAACCTTTGATAGCAGAGTAAGGGTGTTGCTTTTCTAATGATGCAGCTGAGATTCTCCAGTCCAAGAGCCAAAGTCTAAGAGTTCTAAAGTCTGATATATGACCTTACTAAATATATCCCTGTGTACCACTCTGAAATGAAATGGGCAATGGGAAATTAAATGTTTGCTAAATATCCTATCTGCATATGGGTTTCCCTGGTGGCTCATATGGTAAAGAATCTGTCTGCAATGCAGGAGACCTGGATTTGATCCCAAGGTCAGGAAGATCCCCTGGAGAAGGGAATGGCTACCCACTTCAACATTCTGTCTTGGAGAATTTCATGGACAGAAGAGCCTGGGAAGGCTACAGTCAGAGAGTTGAAAAGAGTCGGACATGACTAACACTTTTACTTTCATCTGCATGTGCCCTCCTATTGGGATAGTACACTGTTGTTAATTGAGAAGCAAAGAAGTCTAAGTATTAAGTTCTTGACCAACCTGACTGTGCTTGCATCCAACTGAAGGAGGTCCTTATGGGAGAACATGCAAACCAACACAATCATTAGGATGACCTCCCCAAATAGCTCCTTTCTGAAAATACTTTGAGTTGCAATTTTTAGATTGGTAGATCAAATACAATGGATTGATCCATACAGCTCAAGAAATATTAGCTTGTGGACACTCCCCACTTTCAAGTGACAAATCAGTACATTTTCAGAAGGAACATTAGAAGATATATGGGCAGAGATAGATAAGACACTGAACTTGTATACCATCCTTTTGATAATAGTATAGTATAGAATTCAGTCTAATAGGGTGATCCCATATTAATACTGTCTCCTTGCACTTTAGAGACTTACGATAACCTCAACATTGAAAAGGAAGCCCTGGTTGTTGAACTGGTGATGCTCTCTTACACTCTACACCTCTTGGAGTTATGAAACTACTCTGTTTCCTATTGGTACATGCAGACATGGTTCAGTCTGAAAATAGAATCCCTTGAGCACTTGGCCACAAAATTCTAGGTCACCCAGCATGCAGCTAATGGCTATGATTTGCTGTTTATGTCTTCTACAGAAAACATGGACAATAGAATGGTAAAATGGCTGGCTTAAAAACAAATCATTCTAACCAGGTTCTGGCCACTGACTGGTAAGCTGGCTAGATGCCAAAATCTAGCTGGTCCCCTGCAGGGATCCATCTGTTCTCAGCTGTCTGTTAGCAATCAAACGGTCAGGCTTTGGGAAAGTGTCTGGAGAAGCACAACATGGATGTCCCCTCACACAGTCCTGTTCCACTTCTTAGTCAGTCTCAGGCTGTTAGAAATCTGGACAGCATCCTGTGCCAGAATGTGAGTGGATGCTGTTATCACTGCCAATTTCCGGTTGGGGATTTGTGTCCCACAGTGGTCAAAGCATATCTATTACCTTTACTCTGCTCTTTGGTATATTGTGCTTCTTATCCAGCTATCCTGCCAGGTGGACATTGAGCTGGCCCAACTGACTCTCACAGTGTAGGTGTGAATGAGTGCATGCTGGCCATCACAGGAAGGAAAGTGAGCAAAGGTGTGATGGAAATGCCTGCCTGAAACATTGGCAGGTTGTGGTGAGATGCACAATAATTGTCTCTATTCAGGTCTCTCAAAAGGATTGGTTCCTGGGAAGTGTCCAGGTTTGGGGTGCTTCTTTCTCTGATAGTGGTCTGCTTTCCTATTCTGTTACAGCACTGGATACTCCACCAGTATCAGATGCTGCAGCAGGGAAAGTCAGTAGCTATTCTAGCCTTTTCTCATGATATTATTATATTCTCAGGGTCTCCCAGATACCTGGTAGGTTCTGTTAAGTTAAACTACTCAATATCTGTCAATTAAATTATCAATTAATTGTCAATGGTGGATTCTAGAAACTGAAGTCGCACAATACATGCAGATAATAGATGTGAAATCAGACTTCGGAGGAAATCTTCAGGCTTTGTTTAGGTAATTCTCACCCTTCATTCCACTCCCCTGACTACTTCTCCACCAGCACCCCTACCCCCTGCAGTATAATTACATATGTTGGCCTTGTTCAGTTTCACACACAGCATATCCCTTAAAGTGGGGAAAACAACTACTGACTGGTGAACGCCTTTGATGGATGCATAATAATATTCCCTCTGGGCCATGTGTTCTTCCTGATCTGTTTATCATATGTGCATAAATGACTTCCCCTGACTGCCATGGGTGAAAATGATCCATAAACCTCAGGTCACTGCACTCAGGTCTTCACAAGTTTTATAAGACTCACTTTTAACTCCCTGCACTCACCCTCTGACCCAGGTGGAAAGGTACAAAGAAGACATCTTTTGGGAAAGGTGATAAGTTGGAAGACAGACTACTCCATGACCCTAGGNAGCAATTGAACTGAACTGAGATGTGTATAAGAGACAGGTTTTATAAGACTCACTTTTAACTCCCTGCACTCACCCTCTGACCCAGGTGGAAAGGTACAAAGAAGACATCTTTTGGGAAAGGTGATAAGTTGGAAGACAGACTACTCCATGACCCTAGGCATCATGCTAAATCAGGGATACTAGACTAATATTTTGGTGCTGTTAATTCTGTCAATTAGATTTCCTTGATGGCTTAGAGGGTGAAGAATCTGCCTGAAGTGGAGGAGCCACAGGAATCACGGGTTCAATTCCTGGTTAGGAAGACCTCCTGGAGGAGGAAATGTCAACCCACAATTATTCTCTCTCTGTTTTGTTTCAGATATGCATTTTTCTTATCTAAATATATGAATTTTTTTTTCTACTTTCCATGAATGTTCTATTTTTTCCTACTTCTTTGTTAGTTTGGGTTAATATTTTTTACATTAGAGATGTTCTTCATATATCTACTGGGCTCTGGATGTGTACTCAAGAACTAGGGCACTACCAAGCTACCTGGAATCTCTCTTCATGTAAGGGGGGCAGTGGGCTTCTCAGCTGGTAAGCCTTGATGTAGCTGATCTGCTTGGTCAATTTTCTGGGGTCCCTCAAACGTCAGTGTCTAAAGGTATTTTCCCTTGAATTGGTCTTTTTCCTCTGAAACAGAGTCTCCAGTCTGTAAACATGGGAGCAAACTAAGAGAAAGATAGTGTAGATTACCCTATTTAACTTTAAGCTATACTTCAAATCACTTTTTCCAGAGTAGAGCCTTCACCCCTAGCAACGCCTGATGTCCTGAGTTCAGAGTTCCTGAATCAATCTCTAGAGAACCATTCTTCAATCTTTTGACTAGCTGAGAAAAAATCAATGATCCACAGCACTGGACAGAAAAAATACTCTGAATATCTTATTGCTTCTCATGGGGACTCTTAACCACACTGTCTCTTTCCAGCCCCACCTGCATTTTCATTTTCAGAAGAGATGCCAATCTCTGAACCCTAATAGGAATATCGTGAAAAAACCAGCTTTACTATGTATGCACTTTCCTTCCCAAACTCGCTACTGAAATCATTTCCACTGTTTTGTTGTTGTTGTCTGTCTGCTGAGTCAGTTACTACTTGTTCATCTGCTTCCTCGTTTCAACCATAGTGTTACTGCTGTTTCCTCTTTTGTATTTATTCAAATAGGTTTATGTTTTTTAAAATGCATCTTTACTCTTATTTTGAGGTTTTTGAGACACAGAGATTTAAAATACATATATGTTTATATATATGTTTAACATTTTTAATTTAAATCTGTGGTTTTACCATCTGGGTAAGAAAGTGGAAGTGAAAGTCACTCAGTTGTGTCTGACTCTTTGTGACCCTATGGACTATATAGTCCATGAAATTCTCCAGGCCAGAATACTGGCATGGGTAGTCTTTCCCTTTTCCAGCGGATCTTCCTGACCCAGGAGTTAAACCCAGATCTCCTGTATTGCAGGCAAATTCTTTACCAGCTAAGCCACAAAGGAAGCCCAACAATACTGGAGTGGATAGCCTATCCCTTCTCCAGGAGATCTTCCTGACCCAGGAATGGAATGGGGTTCTCCTGCATTTGCAAACAGATTCTCTACTAACTGAGAATTGAGGGAAGCCCCTACCATCTGGGAAATGCTTCTTTAACTCCATGGCTACAGTGCACTTTAATTTGTAAATGAATCAGAACAATTTTCTGATTCCTCAATACTCCAAACTATCCAAAACAGCATATAAGGCTGACGTGTTTGAGTATGAGTGTTTATAAATGTATATATAGTATGCAGTGATTTTGTTTACAAATTATGTAGATGAGAGAAAAAAAGAGATTTTACCAATACAAATAACAACTATTTTAAGAACTTTTTTATGATGGGAATTTTGCTCATTGTCTTACATATATCATTTTATCTTAAAATCTTATGCTTCTTTCTATTTTACAGTTGAGTCTTAGAGTTTCAGTAATTTACCCAAGCTATTAGGTGGCAGAGCCAAGATTTCCATCCAGATCCATCTGGGTAGGATTCTTGACCTATGAATCCAGAGGTCAAGAAGTCAAGCACTTCTTGCTATCCTGAAGTGNTTTAAAATCTTATGCTTCTTTCTATTTTACAGTTGAGTCTTAGAGTTTCAGTAATTTACCCAAGCTATTAGGTGGCAGAGCCAAGATTTCCATCCAGATCCATCTGGGTAGGATTCTTGACCTATGAATCCAGAGGTCAAGAAGTCAAGCACTTCTTGCTATCCTGAAGTGCTATTCTTTAAGTAAAAGGTAGCTTTATTAAATTCCAAATGGGGAAAAATTATATTCATCATTGCCATGGCAACTAGAGACCTCATTTATTATTAAGCTAAAAATGTACTTGGCCTGTAAGAGCAACCCTGCCCTATCAGTCCCCCAGATGTGGAAAGACTTGGTCTCCTGTAAAAGAGTACTCCGCTTTTGAAGATGTATATCTACTCAGTTTTATTTGCTTAATAATGTAAAGCTAAGACTCAGCATTCTTTAATATGGTTCATTAAGGAAATTCACTTTGCAATGCTTTATAACTTTTATCTTTTATTTTTCTGTAAAGAAAATTTTCCCCATTCCTTTGGCCATCCTTATTACATTTCACCAACAACAGCTGTAATTTAAGGACCTTCAGGCTTCTTTGTTACTCTTATAAATTAAAGAGTTTGCCCCCATCCTTTTCCTCTTTTCTCAGTCTGAAAAAAGAAAAGATCCAATCCTTTTCTTGGACATCCTGATCTTCAATATATCATCACAGCTTTTCATCTGGATGATGTATTAGCCTCACTCGTCGAAAGTGTCCATTCCCTTTGGTGATATATTACTCACTGACAAATGCCAGCTGGCAAGAATTGCTTTTGTGATTTTCACCAAGAGTTATCTCATTATTTAAAACGATGAATTGCTTTGAAATAATAAGTACTGGTTGAAGAAATGAATGGCACACTATTACCTAATCTAAGCAAACACCCAGATCTGGCCACGCATGTTAGAAATCAACCTTTTAATGGATGGGCATAATGTGGTCATTCCATTTTGCAAAGAGAACAAGTTCATCTTGATCAGATAGAACAAATGTTTGGAAAGTATTCAATTGGAAAAAGAAAGAAGTTTCCTTCCCTTGCTGTCCCAGGTTAAGTTTTAAGAAGGTATAGAGATTTTGAAAGGAAACCTTTTTTTTTTTTTTTTTTAACTAAACATTAAACATCTTACCATGAAAGGAAGTTGACTCTTTCCTGATGAAGTATTTTATTTTATACTTTTATTGTTTCAATGTTAGTAATTCCCCATTCTCTTATTTCTTATGATAAAACACAAAATCTATATCATACAATACACTGATGGTTTGACTCTAAATTGACTTTGAAAAATGATTTGAAATTGAATTTGAAGTGAGATTATGAAGGTTTTTGTTAGCCACAATCACGAGTATGCAATTACATGGTAGAAAGTAGAGAAAAGTTTGTATGAAACCAGATAGAAAGAATGACATGATTAAATGCACATAAGTCTGAAAACTAACTCTGGCTATATTAAAGAAGATGATGATTTATGATGTGGAGAACATGAAGAAGGCCTGAATGAGAGGCAGGAAAAGACAGAGGAGCCAGCTTTCAGAGAAGCTGATAAAGGAAAAAAGAAAATAAGAAGACCAAAAGGGGGTGTAGAAGTTAGGCCATAATTATAAAAATGCATTACCTAATGGTCCCTTAATAGTTAGCACAGTTCCAAAGACTGTAGGCTCTCATGAATATTAATATGTGTTAAATGACTTAGTGAAAACAAGAACCAACAAGCAATATCTAGGCTTTCTTTTAATCATAATGCTTAAACTATGGAAACTTTAGTGCAGTTTTGGAAACCAAGCAGCACTGAGTTCAAATGTTAACCTCTTTATTTATATTTTGTCTCAAAATGTATGTTCATAAACATAAGTGGAAGATAAAGATAAGGGGACATTTTTATTGGGAAGTGTGTATGTGCACATGTTTTAAATAGAACTTATCAATAAGCATTACATTTTAAAAGGCCTATGCTTATTCCTTGAAAGGAAAGTTATGATCAACCTAGACAGCATATTAAAAAGCAGAGACATTACTTTGTCAACAAAGGTCCATCTAGTCAAGGCTATGGTTTTTTCAGTGGTCATGTATGAATGTGAGAGTTGGACTATAAAGAAAGCTGAGCGCCAAAGAATTGGTGCTTTTGAACTGTGGTGGTGGAGAAGACTCTTGAGAGTCCCTTGGACTGCAAGGAGATCCAACCAGTCCATCCTAAAGGAAATCAGTCTTGAATATTCATTGGAAGGACTGATGCTGAAGCTGAAACTCCAATACTTTGGCCACCTGATGTGAAGAGCTGACTCACTGGAAATACCCTGATACTGGGAAAGATTGCAGGTGGGAGGAGAAGGGGACAGCAGAGGATGAGATGGTTGGATGGCATCACTGACACAATGGACATAGATTTGGGTGGACTTCGGGAGTTGGTGATGGACAGGGAGGCCTGGTGTGCTGCGGTTCATGGGGTCACAAAGAGTTGGACACGACTGAGCAATTGAACTGAACTGAACTCTTTTTATTTAACAACCACACTACAAGAAACTGACCCTGTAGATGTATTAATAAAGATTTTAAAAGATGCTTATAAAAAATGCTTATTTCACAATGTTTTTAGTGGAAAAAAGTTGGAAACAAGTGATAATTTGTAAATGATGATAGAGGAACAGTTAAATAAATCATTTTGGATCTTTATATAATATATAATTATATATATATTTACAGGAGTAAAGCATATAACAATTTCAGGATTTCAGGAAGGAATCAAAAGAAACTGTAATCATTGGTTGCCTTAGGAAACTAAATTGTCAGTGAACTGAATAAATGCAAAGTGTGTATGTGTGTGTATGTGAAGGTGTATATGTATGTATACAGAATATGTATATATATATGTAATATACACAGTGTGTTTCTAATGTACATGTACATATATATAATTTTGCCATCCAACCTGTTCAGATATATATATATAGATAGATATATCCAGGTTATCTAAATGATAACATTATGGACCATTTTCATTTATTTGTTTTCACTGAAAATGAATAAATATTAAGTGCATTTTCAAAATAAACAAAAACACAAGAGGCAATTATAGTCATTTGTAATAGTAATGTGACAATGTGTAGAAGATGTAAGATATAAGATATTAGTACTATTACTGATTATGTTGATGATAAGATGCTCCTTTTATTTCCCTCCAACCCCTTTTCTGGGAATTAAAATGCCTATCAATGTGCTTTTTGGATGGATGTGATAGTTGGACTATAAAAAAAAACTGAGCACCAAAGAATTGATGCTTTTGAACTGTGGTGGTGGAGAAGACTCTTGAGAGTCCCTTGCACAGTAAGGAGATCCAGCCAGTCCTTCCTAAAGGAAATCAGTCTTGTGCCTCTAATATTTAAATGTATATTTCTTATATAATAGGAGAGCTTAAGGGGAACAAAGAAGAATTGCATAAGTTCACTCATTTAAAAAAGAAATGGTCGCTATTTTCAAGATTCTACTACAGGTTGAGAATACAAAGATCACTAAGACATTCCCTGCCCTTGGAAGTTTATATCCAGGTTGAAAACACATAACAGGGAAACATTACATCAAGTGTGATAAATGCAAATATTATTGACATCATGAGAAAATAATAACAAATCAGAGGTGCAAAATAAGGTGAAGCTTTGTAGATGGGGCTGCACTTATGTTTAAGACTAGCTATTGTCAGACCTTAGAGTCAATCCCAGTGTGGCATGGTAAAGCATTTGAACTTAGTCCTTTATCAACATTGAGCCAGTGAAGGTTTTTAAAGCATAGAAATGATGTGATCAAGATTTTTGGAAAGATCAGTTAATTGATAATATAGCGGTCAGTTTGTAAAGAAGAGGTCAATTCTGTAAGCAGATATACATGTTGGGAAGTGATTATAATAGTGGGAGGGAATTGAACATTATGAATAAGGGGGAAATTGTGGATATGGAGACAGGCATGGATTTGAATGGTGTTTGGCTTGTAGTATGCGTGTGTGCTCAGTCATGTCTGACCCTTTGTGACTCCACAGACTGTATTCTGCCATGCTCCTCTGTCCATGGAATTTTCCAAGCAAGAACACAGGAATGGTTTGCCATTTCCTACTCTAGGGGATCTTCTCAACCCAGGGATTGAACTCAAGTCTCTTCTGTCTCCTGCATTGGANGTCATGTATGAATGTGAGAGTTGGACTATAAAGAAAGCTGAGCGCCAAAGAATTGGTGCTTTTGAACTGTGGTGGTGGAGAAGACTCTTGAGAGTCCCTTGGACTGCAAGGAGATCCAACCAGTCCATCCTAAAGGAAATCAGTCTTGAATATTCATTGGAAGGACTGATGCTGAAGCTGAAACTCCAATACTTTGGCCACCTGATGTGAAGAGCTGACTCACTGGAAATACCCTGATACTGGGAAAGATTGCAGGTGGGAGGAGAAGGGGACAGCAGAGGATGAGATGGTTGGATGGCATCACTGACACAATGGACATAGATTTGGGTGGACTTCGGGAGTTGGTGATGGACAGGGAGGCCTGGTGTGCTGCGGTTCATGGGGTCGCAAAGAGTTGGACACGACTGAGCAATTGAACTGAACTGAACTCTTTTTATTTAACAACCACACTACAAGAAACTGACCCTGTAGATGTATTAATAAAGATTTTAAAAGATGCTTATAAAAAATGCTTATTTCACAATGTTTTTAGTGGAAAAAAGTTGGAAACAAGTGATAATTTGTAAATGATGATAGAGGAACAGTTAAATAAATCATTTTGGATCTTTATATAATATATAATTATATATATATTTACAGGAGTAAAGCATATAACAATTTCAGGATTTCAGGAAGGAATCAAAAGAAACTGTAATCATTGGTTGCCTTAGGAAACTAAATTGTCAGTGAACTGAATAAATGCAAAGTGTGTATGTGTGTGTATGTGAAGGTGTATATGTATGTATACAGAATATGTATATATATATGTAATATACACAGTGTGTTTCTAATGTACATGTACATATATATAATTTTGCCATCCAACTAACAATTTCAGGATTTCAGGAAGGAATCAAAAGAAACTGTAATCATTGGTTGCCTTAGGAAACTAAATTGTCAGTGAACTGAATAAATGCAAAGTGTGTATGTGTGTGTATGTGAAGGTGTATATGTATGTATACAGAATATGTATATATATATGTAATATACACAGTGTGTTTCTAATGTACATGTACATATATATAATTTTGCCATCCAACCTGTTCAGATATATATATATAGATAGATATATACAGGTTATCTAAATGATAACATTATGGACCATTTTCATTTATTTGTTTTCACTGAAAATGAATAAATATTAAGTGCATTTTCAAAATAAACAAAAACACAAGAGGCAATTATAGTCATTTGTAATAGTAATGTGACAATGTGTAGAAGATGTAAGATATAAGATATTAGTACTATTACTGATTATGTTGATGATAAGATGCTCCTTTTATTTCCCTCCAACCCCTTTTCTGGGAATTAAAATGCCTATCAATGTGCTTTTTGGATGGATGTGATAGTTGGACTATAAAAAAAAACTGAGCACCAAAGAATTGATGCTTTTGAACTGTGGTGGTGGAGAAGACTCTTGAGAGTCCCTTGCACAGTAAGGAGATCCAGCCAGTCCTTCCTAAAGGAAATCAGTCTTGTGCCTCTAATATTTAAATGTATATTTCTTATATAATAGGAGAGCTTAAGGGGAACAAAGAAGAATTGCATAAGTTCACTCATTTAAAAAAGAAATGGTCGCTATTTTCAAGATTCTACTACAGGTTGAGAATACAAAGATCACTAAGACATTCCCTGCCCTTGGAAGTTTATATCCAGGTTGAAAACACATAACAGGGAAACATTACATCAAGTGTGATAAATGCAAATATTATTGACATCATGAGAAAATAATAACAAATCAGAGGTGCAAAATAAGGTGAAGCTTTGTAGATGGGGCTGCACTTATGTTTAAGACTAGCTATTGTCAGACCTTAGAGTCAATCCCAGTGTGGCATGGTAAAGCATTTGAACTTAGTCCTTTATCAACATTGAGCCAGTGAAGGTTTTTAAAGCATAGAAATGATGTGATCAAGATTTTTGGAAAGATCAGTTAATTGATAATATAGCGGTCAGTTTGTAAAGAAGAGGTCAATTCTGTAAGCAGATATACATGTTGGGAAGTGATTATAATAGTGGGAGGGAATTGAACATTATGAATAAGGGGGAAATTGTGGATATGGAGACAGGCATGGATTTGAATGGTGTTTGGCTTGTAGTATGCGTGTGTGCTCAGTCATGTCTGACCCTTTGTGACTCCACAGACTGTATTCTGCCATGCTCCTCTGTCCATGGAATTTTCCAAGCAAGAACACAGGAATGGTTTGCCATTTCCTACTCTAGGGGATCTTCTCAACCCAGGGATTGAACTCAAGTCTCTTCTGTCTCCTGCATTGGAAGGCAGATTCTTCACCACTGTGCCACTTGGGAAACCCTTGGGATGTAGAATAAACAGAAATAATTGGGTACATGGAGTAAAGTCAGTGATGATTTGGAATATTAAATGAGGACAACTGAATGCTTTGTGATGCTGTTGATTAAAAGAGAATTCAGGAAAAAAGTTTGGGAAGGGTAAGATGGTGAAAAACCACCTGTTTGAGCACACCGAGTATGAGATTTCAGAGTTGACTTCACCTGACTAGAGTGATAGTAAGCAGGATAGTATAGACGTTGGCTTCTCAGTGTCACTTCAGCTGTGAAGTCCTACCTGGTTTCTCTGAGGAAAATAAACAACTTGATATCTCAGTTTAGAAGTGCTTCATGTAATGAGACATACATTTAAAAGGCAGAGATGGAAAACAAATTACAAGTCCCTTACATATGAACCTTCAAGTTTCAAACTTTCAAAGATGTGAATTCCAATTGTTGTTGGAGAGTTGTTGGTTAAGACAATATGATATGAGCCTCATCTCAACCTCAATAAACCCTTGAGTGAAATTTCAGCCTGCCCTCCATCTCCTATGATCCACCATCTCCCACCTCCTCTCCCTCCTCCAGTCAGTAACTCTTCTTCCTATTCATCCATTGCCAGCCCCTGGAGGCCAGCTGTTGTACTGTACTACTCTACTTTTCAAGGTAATATACTGTAAGATTAAAAGTACATTCTTTATTTTTTGTTTGTCTTTATGTATTATTTGTGTGAAAAGTTATTAGAAACATATTACAGTACAGTACTATGTAGTCAATTGTGTTAGCTGGGTACCTAGGCTAATTTTGTTGGACTTATGAACAAATTTCACCTTTCAGGGAGGAATCTATTCATATGTAAGGTGAGAAAGTGTTAGTCTCTCAGTTGTGTCCGACTATCTGTGATCCCATGGACGATAGCCCACCAGGCTCCTCCGTCCATGGAATTCCCCAGGCAAGAATATTGGAGTGGGTTGCCATTCCTTTCTCCAGGGAATCTTCCCAACTCAGGGATCAAACAGGAGTCTTTGCTTTGCACACAGATTCTTTACCATTTGAGCCATCAGGAAAGCCCATTCATATGTAGGGAATTTACAGTAACTGTTGGAAGCAGAGATGTGCTAAGATAAATTATATGACTTTTTGTTAGAAATAACACACCCATTACTTCAGAAGTGAAACATTTTGGGTTTTGAAATAAGAATAATTTGAAATAGGCATTTCAAACTCCAGAAACGTTAAGGAATACTTTCTGGTCTTAATTGGCTGCTAGCTATTCTAAAAAAAATATTTACCACTCACTGGCCTTAACATTTGACGTATCTTCTGCTGCTGCTGCTAATTTGCTTCAGTCGTGTCTGTCTCTGTGTGACCCCATAGACAGCAGCCCATCAGGCTCCGCCGTCCCTGGGATTCTCCAGGCAAGAACTGGAGTGGGATGCCATTTCCTTCTCCAAAGCATGAAAGTGAAAAGTGAAAGTGAAGTCGCTCAATCATGTCTGACTCTTCGAAACCCCATGGACTGCAGCCCACCAGGCTCCTCTGTCCATGGGATTTTCCAGGCAAGAGTACTGGAGTNGATGCCATTTCCTTCTCCAAAGCATGAAAGTGAAAAGTGAAAGTGAAGTCGCTCAATCATGTCTGACTCTTCGAAACCCCATGGACTGCAGCCCACCAGGCTCCTCTGTCCATGGGATTTTCCAGGCAAGAGTACTGGAGTGGGGTGTCATTGCCTTCTCTGGACGTTCCTTCTAGCAATTTTCATTTTTAAATCTGTTTTTAACCAAGATTTCCTTTATAAGTAGGAATTTTTGTTTAAATAGCTCATTTTCAAAAAGTTTTACTTCTGCTAAAGTAAAATCCTTTTAGAATAACTTTTTAAATATTCAGTAATATTTTTAGACACAATTTTATAGTGCTTCATGACAATCAGTGTTTTCCTGAAACTCCATAAATATTTCAACTACCTGACTCCAACCACCCCAAGAATTAATACTAGAGAATGGAGGGGGAAAAGTCATGGTCAAGACTTTTGGAGAGTTGTTGGTTAAGACAATATGATATGAGCCTCATCTCAACCTCAATAACCCCTGTCTTTCTAGGATTAATAAAACAAGGAAAACTTTCAGAGTACAGGAAATTGATTTTAATATTTCCCTCTAAGGGTGTTTCTTCATCCAGTATACACAGGTTTTAGTAATTTACTGGCATATTAAAAACTCCTCATCTTCGGTTATTTTAGCATACAAAAGCTTCCAGTTCCAACAAAGCCTCTTTCAGCAAAACACCCTATGAATGAATTTCTCCATAGCCAAAAAAAAGCAGCCAGAATGCTCATTAAATTGCTAAGCAGTTAATTCTGTAGTGTCAGATCTCTAAGCTACTTAGGAGACAAAACTCATCCTTCCCAAAGACTTTTTTGCTGTTTTCTGTCCAAGAATGGTCCACTTTGAGGAATGTTGGTGTTTTTTTTTTTTTTTTGCAATAAGAGTTCATTTCCCATCTAAATCTCTACCTATCCACTGTCAGCAGTTGTGTACTTGATTGAAACACACAGTATTAGGAAGGGTAGGTAACTGAGGCTGCTTCTAAGCATTCCAAAGCCACATGCAAAGGTTTCAAAATGACCCACTGTTTTGGAGTATTCTTTCTACTGACATTTCCATTCATGTAGAAGAAACAGTTGGTATTAAGGAAAATTTTGATGTAACTGAACTAGAAAACTTGCAGGTAAATTGCCTAAATGCAAATCAGTTTGAAAAGAAGCAGAAAGATTTGGGGAATTGGTTGGGGGGGGGGTGTAGTGAATTGTAGTAAGTTTTATTTATTTTGAGTGTGAAGTGTCACTTCCATTTTAATTAGGATAAACTCACCCAAAGCTTATTAGCAATCAACAGAATGCAACTGTTGTTATTGTTTAGGTGCTCAGTCCTGTCTGACTCTTCTGCAACCACATGAACTGTAGTCTGCCAGACTCCTCTGTCCATGGGGTTTCCCAGGGAAAAATACTGGAGTGAGTTGCCATTCCCTTCTCTAGGGGATCTTCCAGACCTAGGGATAAAATCCCCATCTCCATGTCTGCTGGACTGCAGATGGATTCTTTACTGCTGAGTGACTTGTGCAATAATAATAAAATAATAATAATGCAATAGAGTTTTCATAAGATTAGTTTTAGATATTTGACCTAATCTCATGTGTGTCTCTTGCACCCTCACATAGAAAATGGAATTTAATAGAGTCACAATATCAAGAAAATCCTAAATAAAAATTTATATTAAAAAAAAAGAAAGAAAGAAAATCCTTTAAAAGAGAGACCAGAGGTCTATGGGAGCAAGGGCAGTCTTCTTATTGCTCATCTCCACATAGAGAGAATTCTCAGTCCAAATATAACTGAAAAAATAGAAATTTATAGCCAAGGTAGTGCTAATGGTAAGGAACCTGCCTGCCAATGCAAGAGACAGAAGAGATGCAGGTTCAATCCCTGGGTCAGAACGATCCCCTGGAGGAGAAAATGGCAACACACTCCAGTATTCTTGCCTGGGAAAGCCCATGGACAGAGGAGCCTGCTGGGCTACGGTTCATGCCATCACAAATAGTTGGATATGACTGAAACGACTTAGCACTCATAGCCAAGGGGCAGGTCAGTGAAGGTAAAATTACTAGGAGAAGACGTTAGAAGTAAGAGGAAATTTTGGGTAAACCTTATATAAGAAGAGTCATGATGAAGATAGTTCAGGGTAATCAGACATTACCTGGGGGAAGTAATGAGGAGAATGAGAAACCCAGTCAGATATCGAGGGTTATCAGATACGGAGGGTGGAGATTTCTGGCTAAACTAACTTAATGAGATTCTTGCAATACCTGGGTGATGCAAAGACAGACATGAAGGTCCAGAAGTTTAGGCCTAGCTAGGAAGTGGATTCAGAGCCAAATAACTACAGTTTGGCCAAGAAGAGTCTCCTTGTCAGTTTGGAGGAAGAGTGAGAATTCACAGTGTCAGGAAGACTGAATATTTTTTCCTCTGCATGTAGGGTAATGCTTCCTCCAAGAAGTTCAGGCTGTCAAAGTTCCCGCTGCTTCCACTGGAGTGATGCTGTGCACCTTGCCCTCTTATGTTTCTAGCAAGACAGAGGATGCAGTGTGGAGATTAGATGTTGTGTATTTGCCTAACAGTTAACCATCTCCTGGGCTTACTGACCAGAAGTCCAGACAGTAAACAATATTACTTGTTCACATGTTTCTTTTATTTCCTCACAGTTTGCTGTTTCCAGAGAGGAGATTATTTCAGAATTTCCCTAAATAGGAATTTGCTGCCTTCTTTCATTCCCTGAGGAGTCTTTCTACTTTTCATCCCAGGAAACAGTTTACTGTGCAGGCCAGTGTTAACTTGCTGAGCCCTGAATGCCTGTGGCTGGCCTTGAGGAGCACCAAGGAATTGAATTCCTGAACAGCTCAGTCTCTGCAATAAAACTATTTCTTTTTGAAATTGATTGCTTGATCTCCTGGCGACCTAAGATGTTTCTTCCAGTTTGATTTTCCAAAGCATACAGGTTATTACTGTGGTCTTAAGAGTGATTGTTTCTGGGTTCAAAAAAAAAAAAAAATAGACATGAATATTGGCATCCCTGGCCCTTCACTAATGGCATCATACATTTCCTATGTTAACAAAGAAGCAAGACTTCTACCAGATACATTTCCTTTCTATGTTTCTTTAGCAAAATCAGGGCCAAGTGCTTTTGATCTATTGTTCAATGTTTATCCAGCAAGAACTGGTCTCTGCCCTCTAGTAGCTTAAATTACGGCTAAAGAAATAAGACTTGGTAAGCAGATAATGACACGTAAAATAAATGTGAAAATGAAACTCAAAGCTCAGTATCTATTAATAAAGTGTATATTGGGACCAACTGTGCTCTTTTGTTTACTTATAGTGTCTGGTTGCCTTTCCACCACAAGGGCAGAGTGAAAGAGTAGAAAAAGACAATATGACTTTCAAAGCTTTAAATATTTATTCTCTGAGTCACAGATGTAGAGAACAAACTTGTGGTTACCAAAGGTGGGGAAGGGAGGTGGGATTAACTGGGAGACTGAGATCAATATATGTATACTTGGTTTTGTTCAGTCCTTAAATTCTGTGACCCCATGGACTGCAGCACACCAGGCATCCCTGTCCTTTACTATCTCCCAGAGTTTGCTCAAACTCATGTCCATTGAGTCAGTGATGCCATCCATCCATCTCAAACTCTGTTGCCCCCTTCTCCTTTTGCCCTCCATCTTTCCTAGGTGTTGACTTAGAAAATGCACAGCGTGAGACTTGTGAGTCAAGCTTTATTTGGGGAAGAATGAGAACTGTAGCCTGAAAGATCACACCTCAGATAGCTCTGAGAAACTGCTCCAAAGAGCTAAGAGAAAAGGACAGTATATACATGATTTTGGTAAACAGGTGTTTGTGTTAAGCCGCTCCAGTCGTGTCTGACTCTTTGTGACCCCTGGAGGCCTGCCAGCCTCCTCTGTCCATGGGATTATCCAGGCAAGAATATTAGAGTGGGTTGCCATGCCCTTCTCCAGGGGATCTTCCTGACCCAGGGACCAAACTCATATCTCTTACATCTCCTGAATTGGCAGGCAGGTTCTTTACCACTAGTGCCATCTGGGAAGCCCTGGTAGAGGGGGATTTTGCAAAGCTTCTGTTATTCATAAGAAACAATCATCACCATGAAGGATTTTAGTGTTTCTAGATATCAGGAGATATAAGAATTGAGCTCATAAAATCAGCTCCTGAAAATATCTATCTGAAGACCTTTCCTGTAGTTTTCCCTGATCATAGAGTGCCTTATTTCTGCTGTCCACTCTAAACTCCTTCAGGTGGTATTGGAGGTCAGCAACTGCAGCAGCCCATGATTCAATCCTTGTAGAGATAGATGGCAAACACCCATGGCAAGTACCAATTTGTGGTTGACATTACTATGTGTAAGATTGATAACTAATGAGAACCTACCATTTAGCACTGGAAACTCTATCCAATTCTCTATGGTGACCTACATGGTGAGGAAATCCAAAAAAGAGGGGATATGTGTATACATATGAACGATTCACTTTGTCGTACAGATAGAAACTAACACAACACTATGAAGCAACTCTACTCCAATAAAAATTAATTAAAAAAAAAACTACTATGTGAACCTTACACAAATGATAGCTCACATGTGTTGATACTTGAAACTTTGTCAACTCTTTGAAAATCTACATATGATGTTGTTGTTACAAAATCCCTGTGAATTGGGAAAGGAGGTATTATTATCGTCATCTCACAACCAAGGCAGTAGTTGTAAAGATCCCAGATTAGAGTGACTCTGTATAGCGGCCATGCAAAAAATACAGCAGAATGAAGACTTGATCTTGCCAAAAACTTTAACTGATGCTCCCCTGTTTTGCAAGCCTCAAACTGGTGTGCAAAATCTTTCCACTCCTCTTTCTCTTTATCCATCCCCCAAGGCTACCTCTCCATCTCACCCTGGGTAACAAATGAGAAATTTTGAGGACTATTGAGCACTATAAATTTTCACAGCAGGGCTGCTTCTCAGCCCAGGAACTCTGGTAATTGTCACACATTGGTAAAATTCATGGGAGACAATTGCCCTCAAATCAACAATTCCATCGGCAAGATGCTGTTGGGGGTGGGGCAAGGTAAGAATTCTGTCTCTAGTGCTGTGTATTCATTTAAGGATTTTAACTCACTCTTGTATAATATGTGCAGTTTTTTAAAAAGTTTCTCTTTCTTGTGTTTCCTATCATTATGCTTTTAAAGCTATACTCGCTTTAAAATGCTAGAACGAAATAGTGAAAAAAAATATATTGCCTTTGGGTGAAGAAATCATGAGTATTTCATTATTAAGTGTACTATACTCCCCACATTTTAAACATAGCTTATTTAAATATGTAAACATGTACATGAAAGCACAGATGTATATTTTGTGGGACAGTTGACAAAGACTAGCTCCTTGACCAAAGTTTAGACAGGTTCTTCTAGCCATTTTTTCAACTAGACCTTGTCCTCAGATATTATCTTCCATCTGCCTGAGTCCAGTTTTAGAAAAAAGTCCTGCTAAGTCAATTTAGTAAGACTCACCACCCGTCACACTGCCTACATTGATATTGATCATTCTAATGATCAAATTCCTTAACCCTACCCTGGATATCTGATCATCCTGATCTGTTTTTAGTGACAATCTTAGTAAGTAAGTCTAGCAAGAATCCTCTTATTCTGATGTATTTTCAGTATTTTTCATTCACTGGCTCCCATATTCTGTCCATGGCTATAAATCCACACTGCCTCTTTATGATTGAGTTGTGCTCTTCTCTTTCCCTTACTACAGTAGTCTTAATGCCTATAAAATAGTCCTGATTAAGGTTTTATTGTTTCAGGAAGGGGGACCCCTTCCAGGGGCCCAAAAGGGAGCTCTGTCTAACACTTGGGGAAATGAATTGTCCAAAGAGATGCATGTGCTGACAAAGTAAGAGATTTTATTGGGAAAGGGCACCTTTATAGGGTAAGGGAACCCAGGAGAACAGCTCTGCCATGTGGCTAGCAGTCTCAGGTTTTATGGTGATGGGATTAGTTTCTGGGTTGTCCTTAGTGAATCATTCTGACTCAGAGTCCTTCCTGGTGGTACATACCTTGTTCAGCCAAGATGGATGCCAGAGAGAAAGATTCTGGGAGGTGGTCAGACATATGGTGTCTCCTTTTGACCTTTCCTGAACTCTTCTGGTTCAGTTCAGTCACTCACCATGTCAGATTCTTTGTGACATGATGTCCATGCCAATTTCACCTTAACTTGAAACAAACTTCTAAGGTTAGAAACAGAGGATATTTGTTCAGCAAAATGTGCAGTTTCAACAACTCAGTTTTTCATGCTTGGTAAATACTTTCTAACCTCAAATGATTAAAAAGTAAGAGAGACGAGAGAACTAGTTAGGCAGAGACAAAGTTCAGTTCAGTTCGTTTGCTCAGTAATGTCCCACTCTTTGTGACCCCATGAACTGCAGCACACCAGGCCTCCCTGTCCATCACTAACACCCAGAGTCCACCCAAACCCATGTCCATTGAGTCGGTGATGCTATCCAACCATCTCATCCTCTGTCGTCCCCTTCTCCTCCTCCCCTCAATCTTTCCCAGCATCAGGGTCTTTTCAAATGAGTCAGCTCTTTGCATCAGGTGGCCAAAGTATTGGAGTTTCAGCTTCAGCATCAGTCCTTCCAATAAATATTCAGGACTGATTCCATTAGGATGGACTGGTTGGATCTCCTTGCAGTCCAAGGGACTCTCAAGAGTCTTCTCCAACACCACAGTTCAAAAGTATCAATTCTTTGGTGCTCAGCTTTCTTTATAGTCCAACTCTCATGTCCATACATGACTACTGGAAAAACCATAGCCTTGACTAGACGGACCTTTGTTGACAAAGTAATGTCTCTGCTTTTCATCTTGCTGTCTAGGTTGGTCATAACTTTCCTTCCAAGGAGTAAGCGTCTTTTAATTTCATGGCTGCAATCACCATGAGAGACAAATATAGGTCTAGGTATAATCTTTACACAGTTGAGTCAAGTGAGCCATGGTCTAGGGGTGCCATTGGTGTAAATGATAGTTTCTCACTGCAAGTCAAACAGTAGACCTGGGCCAGTAAGGGGTGTTATGAATAGGCCAAAAGTAAAAAAATAAAAGAAGAGATGAAGGATTATTTAATGGACATTAAGAAGCTTATTCTGCTGCTAAATATATATCAAGTCAGTCTAATCACTGTTAGAAATCTCCACTATCCTAAGTAAATTATTTCATTGTAAAGACATCATGACACTAATGGCCCCATTAAAATTCAATTAATTTCTTAAAAGGAAGAAATATTAAATCATCATCCATTACAACAGAAGACGCATTTGGAACACTTGCTATAGGTGCAATTTGTGCTAAATTCTGTGGGGGATATTCAATAACTTAAAACAAGCTGGTAAATTCTGCACACTGAAACAGGCATCCTGAAAGACCAGCTATGATATTTTAATCTTTTCCACTTTTTCAAGAACTGATAGGTGAGATTTGTACCTGACAAATATGTAGATCACGTGATGTGTCAAATGACTTCAAAAGCAACCTATCTGGTTTATTCCTTGTTTAATGAGTGGCATTTGCTAACCACTTGTTTGAACATCATAGCAATTTCAAGTTAATGCAGACATTTCTAAATGTTTACTGTTTTAGAACCCATTTCACTCAATTTATGGACAAATCTCACTGTGCACTGTAAGGAACAGTTTAGATCCAACACTGTAATTTAAGCATGCAAAAATTAACAGCTCTGGATACACATTAAAAATATCTGAGGAGCTTTAAAAATCACCTACACTTAGACCTCATTTTGGGGATGAAGCATGAGTATCAGTATTTTCTGAGTACCAGAGAAATGAAATTTTTGAAGCATCAGAACTTACAAAATGCTTCAAGGATGTTCTACAATAACTCTGTGGGTAGATGCTTGTATTTTCATATGACACAGTTTAGGTGACAAACCAGTGTATGATGCCAACTCCCAACAACCTTTTTAAAGGATTACTCTTGGATAGAGTTTTCTATATTGTGTTGACCAAGCCAGGTAGTATTTAGACAACAGTCAACAAGCAACTGCTTGAGAGCTATACAAATATCTTCAAGAATTCTTTTAAAATATTCACTGCTTTTTTGTTTCTGATTGAAAACCAATTCATGATTATTGTAAAACACTTGGCTGAAAGAGAATGATTAAAGGAAGAAAAAAAAATCCCCCATAATCCCAGTACGCTGAGATAGCTACTGCTAATATGGTGGTATATTACTTTCCAGATAAACAGTTTTGCACAAAAACACACACTTTTTTTCATTTAAGTATCGTTGAGTTACAATGTTGCATTAGTTTCTGGTGTATAGCAAATTGATTAAGATATATATATATTATATATATATATATAATATATATTCATAGCCAGTATAAGCTATTACAAAAGCATACATTTTAAAAATTATGATGTATAATATTGTCTGTATGTACAATATTGTATCTGTTCATATATGCCATTATCACAAGAATTTTACCATATCAATCATATACAAATTATGGTTTTACTGTTATTTATTTAACCAATCCTCTATTATTAAGCACTTGAATTATCTCATTTTCTTCACAGTATCAGCAATATTGGGATGATCATTCTATGTATGTAACACATCCATGTTCCAATCTTTGACTTTTTCCTATGAGTTCTAGAAGTAGCACAGAGAATTAAAGGGTATAAACATTTCATCACTCATATGATAAACTATTTAACTGTTTTCTTATAAAATTTTCAATTTTGTTCATAATGTGAGAGGAGTACATATTTTCTGAATTCATAGGACATTGGTAATAAGCATTATTATTATTTAAACTTTTGCTGAATGAAAATGGCATCTTACTGTTATTTTAAATTACAGTGGATCAGTAATGTTGAATTTGTTTACAGTGATGATGATGATAGACAAATGATGAAATAGTCTGCTTATATTTACTTTTTTTTTTTTCAAAATATCTTAGTCTTTAAGTCTCTGAGAAAAATTGCTTGAACTTGTGGACAAAGTTTCTTCAATACCTTTGTTGAGCTTCCATTGAATATTTTCAAATTATCATGATTTAATATCTTTAGAAATTATTCTAAAAAACCTTTGGCAATACATAGATTGGTATGAGAGATGTAGACTCATAGAAACTCTCATGCTAAGGAACTTAGAAAATGAGAACAGATAACTTTATCCCTAGTAATTAGAATGTATCTCAACTGTACCATCACACCTAGGAAAAAGACATTCTTCAGCAACATGAGATAGTTTCAGAATGAACTGTAGGGATTATTGTGAAATGGAAAGTCAACAGAATTACAAACACTTCAAATCTAAGTGGGTTTTGTAAAGCAAAATTCAGGCTAATCAACCATGGTAAGCAATCTAGCAGTGGCATGAAATGTCAAGGTACTATACATAATAAAGATGTAATACAAAAAGCATGCCAATGGAATCTCATTATTGTAGGACTGACCACCTGTGTGCTTCCTGTTGCATATCTGGGCTTCACCATTTATACATCCTAACGGTGTATGGCAGATGGGCAAATAGCTCATTACCTAAGAGTTGGAACCTTGATGGAGTGGTGGCCACTCCTTTCCCCCTAAGATGGCCAGGCCTATTTTATACCTGGACAGTTTCCAAATACTGATCTAGGTTTCCTGTTTGATGGTAGCTTTAGTGATATTGCTAGGCAAGTTTTGACCTGATCTCCAACAGCAGAAAATTTTTTTAAAATTAAAGAAAGAGAGAAAACAAGTGGGAGCCACTTCACATTATTAGATAAATTTTCAAATGCCCCTAGGGCATCCTAACATCATGGTTTTGTTTTGTTTCAACAATTTTATTGCTTTTTCTCAACCTGAATGCATCATATGATGACTGATTTACACAGGTAAATGCATCTTTTGGGAATTATTAACTTAAAAAAAAAACTTTCTGTATATATATATATATATATTCATATAAATATAAAAGACTGTAAAAATGAAGGTCTGATGATTTTGACTTTTATTTTTTATTTTACCTTTAAAAAAAACAAGAACACTGGGTTGTAGTGATTCTCTTCTCTGATCTTTCCTTGTTTGCAGAAGAACCACAAACTCCTTGGCTTATTCAAACAGATATCACAACTGGGTCAAAGTCTATGATGTTTCTACTTATCTCTCACTCTCCTACTCTTTGACTTTTAATTTTGAAACCTCAACTCACCAAATCCTATTACACCTCCAAGCCTTTGTGAAAGTGCTATTAAGTTCTCCACAAATCCTCTTCTCTCTTCTTTGCTTCCTGGAAGGTTCTATTCTTTCTTTAATATCTTGCTAATATATTGTTCTAGTATATCCTTTCTCTTCCATCCAGCCATGCCTTTCCCTGTGTTTCTTCTATTATATGTACCTATCAATATAAGCTTACCAAACTGTGTGACAATTATTTACTTACTTTTTCAATAGTAAAGTCATTTCAATTAAAGCTCTGCACATAGTACTACACTCAGCAAGAGAAGAACTTCAGATTGATACTTCTTTAGTCATAAAACTAATCAGATTTTAACAAGCAGAAGGTTATAGTACCCTATTTGTAAGTAGAAGTATTGGAAATTTTAACACAAAGTCTAGTCAGTTCTAAAGCCATAAATATGTAGGCTTAATTACATTAGTACTGAAAAATGCCCCAAATATATTTCTAAAAATGAAAATGAAAGTCACTCAGTTGTGTCCTACTCTTTGGGACCCCATGGACTATACAGTCCATGGGATTCTCCAGGCCAGAATACTGGAGTGGGTAGCTTTTCCCTTCTCCAGGGGATTTTCCCAGGGATTGAACTCAGGTCTCCCACATTGCAGGCAGATTCTTTACCAGCTGAGCTATCAGGGAAGCCCTATTTCTATAAATATTTGAGTGTTTTTCATTAAGGATTATATTGTATGAAGTTAATGTCATCACTAAAGGTCTTGAAGTCATTTCTTTTTGCAAAGGGGAAGGGAAAAATAGTTTCAGAGAATTTATTTATAACTTTACAAAAAGTAAGGTTTATTTCATTACAACGGCTAAATTTTTGCATGTGAACTTTATAACACACGCTTAAGAAAAAGGATTTGAAGAAATTAACAACATATCAGAATTTATTAATAAAAATAACACAATATCAATTTCTGCTATGGCCTGAGATAATTTCAACTGGCAAAATTTATAACGGAGGTAAAACAAATAAATATTGTTTGAGGAAAACGACATACTTAGCCAGTGAACTCATTCAGTTTGCTCTGGCATATTGTATATATTTTACATCAGTTCACTCAAACACACATGCATAGAACCATCCTCACCAGGCCCATACTCTGAAAGGCAGTTAAAGCTTAAAAGCTTTTATATGAATATATGAATCTCCTGAAAAGCCATTTGGGGAGGTTCTAGTTGAATACACTTTTATCTCACTTTTCTTACTTCCACAGTTTTATAGCTTTATCTTGAAAGTAAGAGAATAAAATGTTTCTGCTCCCTAAATTCCCTTCCCATTGGAAAGTGTTTCTCATCCTTCTAGGTTTCTATCATCAGTATTTAGCTAAGATCCTCTTTTTTGCCTTGTTTTGCAAGAAGAACTATGACAAAAGATGGAGTTGGCTTCTTGTGTTACTTTGAATAGTGCCAAAGCTCTGTACTTGATAAATGTTGGAGAAGATGGAGAGATGGATTAATGTTGGAAGGCAAAGGTTTAGACAAAGTAAGTCAACAAATTACTGTTGTCTATTTTATTTTTTTAATATAAATTTATTTTAATTGGAGGTTAATTACTTTACAATATTGTATTGGTTTTGCCATACATCAACATGAATCCGCCACAGGTATACATGTGTTCCTAATCCTGAACCCCCCTCCCACCTCCCTACCTGTACCATTCCTCTGGGTCTTCCCAGTGCACCAGCCCCAAGCATCCAGTATCATGCATCGAACCTGGCCTGGTGATTCATTTCATATATGATATTATACATGTTTCAATGCCATTCTCCCAAATCATCCCACCCTCTCCCTCTCCCACAGAGTCCAAAAGACTGTTCTATACATCTGTGTCTCTTTTGCTGTCTCGCATATAGGGTTACCATTACCATCTTTCTAAATTACATATATATGCACTAGTATACTGTATTGGTGTTTTTCTTTCTGGCTTACTTCACTCTGTATAATCGGCTCCAGTTTCATCCACCTCATTAGAACTGATTCAAATGTATTCTTTTTAATGGCTGAGTAATACTCCATTGTGTATATTTGGCGTGCTGCAATTCATGGGGTCGCAAAGAGTCGGACACGACTCAGCGACTGAACTGAACTGAACTGAACTGAGTCTACTCTGAAGAAGCTTCTCATCTTTTTATACCCTCCCTCCTCAGATCCTTGTCAGTTTTCTGTTGTGCCTCTTGAAGTCATCTCTTTACAAATCTAATTGGGTTTTGTGCAGCATAAATTCTTATTTATCAGCCTTATAGAATAACCCTGGGTACCCCTAAGAGCTGTCAGAGCCTTTGGTTTAATGTGAGATTGAAGAGGGTGTCGGAGCCATACGGGCAGCCCAGGGAACCCCCAGTTTAGCTGAATGGACACTGGAATTGAGATAAAGCATGGGGCCAGGTCTAGGTTGGAACTTTAAGCATTCCTAATTGCCTGTGAGGTCAGGATTATGCTGTCTGATGTATCTTAATTCCATCTTAGATAAATGCTGGGTTTAGGGCTCAGAGTCCAGGCTGGAGTTCTAGCAGCCAGGGTTGGGTATGAGATTGGGATTGGCTGTTGGACAGCACAGGAATTAGCAAGGACTAATCCTAAACACCAATGGGAAAGGATGAAAGTAAGCACCAATGGGAAAGGATGAAAGTAAGACACTAAAACCATTAACAAGCAATACAGTCAGGGGACTTCCTTGGTGGTCCAGCGGCTAAGACTCCTCACTCCCAGGGCAGGGGGCCCAGGTTCAATTCTTGGTCAACTAGATCCCACATGCTGCAAGTAAGAGTTTGCATGCCTCAACTAAGACCAGGCACAGCCAAATAAATAAAGATATTCTTAAAAAGAGGCGATATAGTCAGGACCAGGCAGGAATGGAAAGCAGGGAGGACCAGGGCCTGGAGAGACACTCTGGGTCCCTCTGCATGGCTGGAGTGGTTCTGGTAAGTCCTCTGGCTTTGCGCAACTAGGGCTTCAAGCTAGTTTGAAGCCAGGCTCAGTAAGAGTCAGAACAGGGAAAATGCTTGGTCTCAGCCTGCCAGTCACGAGTAGCAGCCAGAGGCTTGTGCCGTTCATACTGGCCCGCTTACCCGAATTCTTATTCTACTTGAACAAGATGAGTTATGAAGAACGAAAAGACAAAAAAGGATTACCCAGTATGTTGCAGCTTGTTGGGCTGCTTTCAACTTGCTAGAAAAAGGTCTTTCTTCCGCTCCCAACTAGGAATTTTTATATTTCAAAATGCCTGAACTCTTTGCATATAGCTCTACTTCCCATCTCTGCATACCCCCGCCACTTTATGTTCCTAGGGGGTTGGAGGGAATAACAGCTTTCTGGCTCAATAAAGGGAATTACGCTCATGGAGTTGAAGATAGAAGTTAAAAGGGAGGTGGGCCATGATCCTCAGTGAAAGAGCTATATCTTCCCTTGAGCAGAAGGACATGGGTGGCACATCTCCATATGATGGTGACTTACCATGCATTAGGTGTCTAACCACCCTGCCTTGCTTTGGACTCAAGGATTGTCTGGGACCCAGGACTTGCAGTACTAATATGAGGCAGTCATTTATGCACTAGAAGGTGGTAGAACTTTCAAAGGGTCAGCCTATGGATACAAAGGGACTGAATACCTAGTAATGAGGCTGTATAGTTGCTATATTGCTGGGTAACAAAGTATTAGTTTTCTATTGCTACATAACAAATTCTCTCAAATATAGTGGCTTAAAACAACACACATTTATTATCTCACAATTTCTGTGCATTAGTAGTCTCACTATAGCTCAGCTGGTCCTCTGCTCAGGTTATACAAGGCTGTAATCAAGGTGTCATCTGGGCTGTATTTTTATTTATTTTTAAAAAGTCTTTATTGAATTGCTACACTATTCCTTTTGCTTCTTTTTTAAATGTTTTGTTTTCCTGGGCTCAAGACATGTAGGATCTTAGCTCCTCAACCAGGGATCAAAACCAAATCCTCCCAGGATTAAAAGGCAAAATCTTAGCCACTGGACTGTCAAGGAAGCCCCAGCGCTGTATTTTCATATGGTGGTTTGAAGTGGGAAAAATCTGCTTCAGAATTCATTCAGGTTGTTGGCAGAATTCATTGCCTTGCATCTACAGGACTTGGATGACTTGCTTCTTTAAAGTGAACACAGAAGAATCTCTGGCCTCAAGGAGGGCCCAGTGCCTCCCTTAAGGACTTTCACTTGTTTAAGTCAGTGTTACCCAGGATCAGTTCAGCTCAGTTCAGTCGCTCAGTCATGTCTGACTCTTTGCAACCCCATGGACGGCAGCACGCCAGGCTTCCCTGTCCATCACCAATTCCCGGAGTTTACTCAAACTCATGTCCATTGAGTTGGTGATGCCATCCAACTTATATATATATATATATATATATATATATACACACACACACTCATATGTGTATGTATTATTGAAGTATAATTGACTTACAATGTTATGCTAATTCTTGCTGTACACTAAAGCTACTCGATTATTCACATATAGAGGTTTTTTTTAAAATATTCTTTTCCATTATGGTTTATCATAGGATACTTAATACAGTTCCTTGTGCTATACAGTAGGACCTTATTGTTTATTCATACTGTCTTTTGTTCAGAAAGTAGTTCGTCTCACTGATTCTTGTGAAGGGGATGAGAATATGCCATTCCAGTGGCATTCTTTTGAGCTGAAGGCAATTAAGAAATAGTAAACAGTTACCATGGGGAGCTCTCTGCCCTCTTCTGTCATTGGAATGGTTGTGAGTAAGGACTGGGGAAAGGTAAGCTCCTATCTCTCTCCTGCTGAGCTAGAAAACAACATAAAGAACCATGTGCAATGGAAACCATGCAAAAGAAGCAACACAATAATGGAAAAGAAGGTTCATAATAACATAAATAAGGTCTGCTGCTTGTAACAGTTCCAAATTATATCTATTTTCTTGGTTTAATTATGAATAGTGTTCCCTTTAATGTGCAAGCATGTCTCAGTTCAGTTCAGTTCAGTTCAGCCGCTCAGTCATGTCTGACTCTTTGTGACCCCATGAACCACAGTAATCCAGGCCTCCCTGTCCATTACCAACTGCTGGAGTCTACCCAAACCCAAGCTCATTGAGTCCATGATGCCATCCAACCATCTCATCCTTTGTCGTCCCCTTCTTCTCCTGCCCTCAATCTTTCCCAGCATCAGGGTTTTTCAATTGAGTCAGCTCTTTGAATCAGGTGGCCAAAGTATTAGAGTTTCAGCTTCAACATCAGTCCTTCCAATGAACACCCAGGACTGATTTTTAGGATGGACTGGTTGGGTCTCCTTGCAGGCTTGGCAATAACATCTATGGTCTCCCTAGTCATATTAGTCATGAGCTAATGAGGCAGGACTGGTGAAGGCAATGGGACCCCATTTCAGTACTCTTACCTGGGAAATCTCGTGGATGGAGGAGCCTGGTGGGCTGCAGTCCATGGGGTCGCTGAGGGTTGGAAACGACTGAGAGGCTTCACTTTCACGTTTCACTTTCATGCATTGGAGAAGGAAATGGCAACTCACTCCAGTGTTCTTGCCTGGAGAATCCCAGGGACAGGGGAGCCTGGCAGGCTGCTGTCTCTGGGGTCGCACAGAGTTGCACACGACTGAAGTGACTTAGCAGCAGCAGCAGTGAGGCAGGAGCATGTTACTGACATGGACACAGCTCAGAGGTGGCTCTGATGATTTTTGGTTCACTGTATTCTTTATCTTTGGAATGGTCTTCTGCTCTTTTTAACTTCATTGAAATCCTAGCCTTCCTTCAAGGCATGTTTTAAATACCTTGTCTGCCCACTTGAAATCATCTCCCCTGTCTTTGTACCTTGAAAACATTGCATACACCATTTATATCATGCTTTCCTCATTAATTCATGTTGTTATTCTGTTTCTATGCAGATATTATAAGTAATCCCAAGGTCAATTGTCTGTGATATATTCATGACAGACTTACACAAAAAATGAGTGATATATTTCCAGTTTGAACCTCTATATCATAAAAACAAAACTGTGAAGATGCCTTAAGACTTTCTTTGACTCAAGGGAAGCTCAAGAAATATTTATTGAGCTCTACTAGGTATTAGGCTCTGTTCAAGTTGGTAGAGTTATCTTGAGGATCAAAAGCAGAAAAAAAATCATTGACCTCATGGCTTATGAGCAAGGATTGACAACATTAAGAAACACAGTTAGATGCTTTTTCAAATCTCACAGATTCAGTGAGATCTCTGGCTATCATACTTAAAATTGCATCATTCCCACCAGCACTTCTCACTCCCTTGCTGCTTTATGTTTAGCTGGGAGGGGAGAAGGATAAATTAGAAGCTTTGGATTAGCATATGCACACTACTATATATTGGGGCTTCCCTGGTGGCTCAGCAGTAAAGAATTTATTTGCAATGCAGGAGCTGCAGGAGACAAGGGTTTGATTCCTGGGTTGGGAAGATCCCCTGGAGGAGGGCATGGGAACCCACTCCAATATTCTTGCCTGGAGAATCCCATGGACAGAGGAGCCTGGTGGGCTACAGACCATAGCATTGCAAAGAGCTGGACATGACTGAAACAACAGCATACATGCACTCACTACTATGTATAAAATAGATAACCAACAAGGACATATGTATAGCACAGAAAACTAAACTCAATATCTTGAAATAACCTATAACAGAAAAGAATCTAAAGAAGTATATATACTTTATTGTACACCTGAAACTAGCACAACTTTGTAAATCAACTATATTTCAATAAAAACTTAAAAAAAAAAAAGAAAAACATTTAGCACCACTTGACCTGTTCCATCTTTCATTTGCTGACTTGTTTAATGTCTGTTTTCCCTCAGGTAGAATCTAGGCTCTGTGTTGCATTTACTCCTCAACCCCAGGAAAACATAACAGTGTCTACTAGAGAGTGGGTCTTCTGTAAAGAGCTGCTGAACGGATTAGTAAATTATATGTTAGAAAGCGGCAGTGATAGTAAAATTAGGAGAAAACAGCTGATGCTGTTGACTACTGTAGAGATGGTTGTACTAGATTGAAGTTTATAACTGGGTGATCAGGTAGGACTTATTTGGAAGGTGACAATTGAGCAAACACTTGAGAGATGTAAGAACAGAGCTGTGCCTGATAAAGACCCTGTGGCAGGAGCAAGCTTAGCATTCCATAATATAGCAACCAGTTTAACATGACTGATGCAAAGTGCGTAATGGAGAGAGGAGTGAGAGACAAGGAAAGAGAGCTAATGGGCTAGGGATGCAGCAGAGGATAGAGGGCAGTATAATCTAGAAGGAGTTAGGTTTTATGCTGTGTGTATGTGTTTATTTTATTTTATTTGTGATCTGATTTATTTCAGTAGTTCACAGTTTAGTTCAGTTCAGTCGCTCGGTCATGTCTGACTCTTTGAGACCCCATGGACTGCAGCATGACAGGCATCCATGTCCATCCAACTCCAGGAGCTTGTCAAACTCATGTCCTCTATTGAGTCAGTGATGCCATCCAACCACTACAGATAATTTTTCCCCTTAGGGGGCATTTGGTAACCTCTGGAGACATGCTTGGTTGTCACAACTGTGAAGAGAGGTCTTACTGACACTTAGTGGGTAGATGCCACTGATATATATACATAACTTCCCACTCTCTCCCAATAAACTATCATCTATCTCAAAGTGTCAATAGTGGTGGGGTTCAGAAATTTGATTTAACTTTTAAAACCATAGCTCTGACTGCTGTAGTGAAAGGAGGCACAAAGAGGACAAGGGCATAATCAGGGTCGCCAGTGGGTGAAATTGCAGTAATCCAGTAAGTAGTACTTTTGGTTCAGTTTAGAGTGACACGAGTGAAACTCATGAATGGTGCTTGGATTCCCGTGAAAAGTAGAGTTGGTGACAGTTTCTGATGCTCTAGATTTGGTGTGTGAGAGAAAGGTAAAACAGGGACATTTCAGGTATGATCTTCTTTAACTAAAGAACTGACAACAATGGGTATGTGGATAACTGGGCTTGCAACAGGACTTGGGGGGTATAAGGTGGATATCAAATATAAAGTTTGGGATAAATATAGATGCCTATTAGCAACTGAGTAGAGATGTTAGATATAGAGTTAGATAAGTGGGTTTGGGCTTAAGAGAAATGTTGAGATGAGTTATATATTTGGGAGTCATTGGTGTATGCTGCTACTGCTAAGTCACTTCAGTCGTGTCCGACTCTGTGCGACCCCATAGATGGCAGCCCACCAGGCTCCCCCATCCCTGGGATTCTCCAGGCAAGAACACTGGAGTGGGTTGCCATTTCCTTCTCCACATTGGTGTATGAGTGATATTTAAAAGAGATTTCGAGGGAATAAATATTGAGAGAAGACAAGAGAACTAAGAATTGAAACCTGGGGGTTGCTAACATGAAGAACTTACAAAGAATTGGGGTCAGATCAGAAGGTCTGAAATAGTCATTCCCTTCACCCTTTCACATGGCTCCAGGCCCTCAAATCATTGACTTTATTTTGCTCAACTTACTGCTATATCCTGGTGCATGGGCCTGTAACCATTGCCTAGAGAATACATCCATTCTAGGAAAGTGCATCTTCCAACTCTGCTTCGAAGCACCTCCTTGTTTTGGGTTTCGTAACTTCTGTTTCCTGGTACCTAGTCATTTATGTTGCTGTTTCCAGTGTCAATGCCTTCTTACTTTTGCTCAGCTGCTACTGCTCAACCTGTACCAGCCCTCATTCCTTCTATCCAGATGATGCCATCTCAGATCCTCCAACCAGAATTCTTTCTGAATTTGACCTCATGATTTTGTGCATACACAACTCCTTAGAAGTTGATAGTACACGTAGATATAATATCTATGTCAGATCATGTATCACACAGTTCTATCTTATCTCTGAGTTTTAAGCATTTTATTTCCTAACTGCTATGTAATTAGTTTGTTCTGGCTGTCATAAAAAAGTGCCACAGAATGGCTAAAACAATAGAAATGTATTTCCTCACAGTTTGGTGGCTCAGATGGTAAAGAATCTGCCTGCAATACAGGAGACCCGGGTTCAATCCCTGGGTTGGGAAGATACCCTGGAGGAGGGAATGGCAACCCACTCCAGTATTCTTGCCTGGGAGATCCCATAAATAGAGGCGCCTGGTGGGCTACGGTCCATGGGGTCACAAAAGAGTCAGACATGACTTAACGACTAAATAACAACAACCACCGTATATTGGACATATGAACTGGGCTGGACAACAAGACCTTTCTCCTTGGCTTCTAGATGGTTGTCTTCTGGCTGTTCTTCACGTGGTTATTCCTAGGTGGATGTACTCCTGGTGTTTATTTGTGTTCACTTTCCTTAAAAGGACTCCAGTCATTAAATTTCTCAATTGTTCAGTCAGTCAAACTCTTTATAACCCCATGGGCTGTAGCCCTCCAGACTCCTCTATCCCAGCAAGTAGGTTGCTGGGTGGGTTGCTATATCCTACTCCAGGTGTGTATATGTAAGTCGCTCAGTCGCGTTTTTGTGATCCCATGGATTGTAGCCTGTCAGGCTCTTCTGCCCATGGAATTCTCCAGACAAGAATACTGATGTGGGTTGCCATTTCCTTCTCCAGGGGATCTTCCCAAACCAGGGTTTGAACCCGGGTCTCCTGCATTGTCAATGAACTCTTTACCATCTGAGCCACCAGGGAAGCCTTTACTACTCCAGGGGATCTTCCCAATCCAGGGATCTAACTCATGTCTCCTGCATCTCCTGCCATGCATGCAGATTCTTACTGTTGAGACACTAGGGAAGCCCCATTTTAAATTAGGGTCTGCTCTAAGGGCCTTATTTTAATGTACTCATCTCTTTAACCATCCTGTTTCAAAAACAGTCACATTCTGAGATTAGGTCAATTTTAGGGGGACACAATAAATCAGCTCATAACAGTTTGGAACATTCCTTTCATCCTTTTCAGACTAAGAAACTCTGCTCCACTCCTCAGATATCAGCTAAGAGGTCACATTCTTTAGAGGGCTTTCCTGGCATTTCTAAGATTAGCTTTGGTGACCTTGTGCTTATTTTTATACTAATATCTGTCACAATGCATTATCATTTTCTTTTTACTTGTCAGCAACCCTCCTATGAGCACATGCAATTTCCTTCAAGGGAATGTCTGTGTCCTGTTCATTCTCATATCTCTTTTTTCAAAACACAGGGTATGTACCCTGGAAGTTTGTCGGGTGAATAAGTAAAATAATAAATTCATTTATATGTTTTATAACTTTAACCAGATTGAGGGTGATTCATGATGGTGTTACATGAGTTTATTTGCCTAAGTGCCCCATATATTGCATGGCATAAAGTTGAAAGGAAGGAACTCATCGTTGATTGATTTAGTTGAGTCTATACTGTGAATTACTGTATTCACTTGAATTTCTTCACCCATAATATTCTTGCTGAAAGGAAGGCATGGTCTGAATATTCCCTTGGGTCATCAGTTCTGAGTGGTATGGAAGTTAAACTAAATGTGTTTCTTCTTTTGCTGTCGGTAGAATGACTAAACTGAGAAAGGTGAGAAGAACAGAGGGAAATGATCAGATTAGCAGCTTTGAAACTATGGAGTTCTGATAGCTCAGCAGCCAAATATGAATATTAAAGTGTCATATAAAGGTCAGGCAATGTAAAAATGCTTTGGGCAAAGTAAAAATGTTACTATAGTAAACATGCACTAACTAAATTTCTGAGGCTCTGTAAGATCACCTTTGTGCAGCTTTGACTTTGAAACGGGTCGATTGCCAATGCATATAAATATCCCTTTCTTGTCTCAAAGGTCAATCAGCTTTTATCTCAAAAAGAAACCAGCAAAATTGTACCAGCTATGAAAAATCCAAAGAGGAGTAATGCTATAAAATGAATGAAATGTACGATTTTGCCTAACTAGAGAAGTGAATCTGAACACCCTTTTAACAGACTGAACAGACTGCTGCTGCTAAGTCGCTTAAGTCGTGTCTGACTCTGTGCGACCCCATAGACGGCAGCCCACCAGGCTCCCCTGTCCCTGGGATTCTCCAGGCAAGAACACTGCAGTGGGTTGCCATTTCCTTCTCCAATGCATGAAAGTGAAAAGTGAAAGTGAAGTTGCTCAGTCATGTCCAACTTAGAGACCCATGGACTGCAGCCTACCAGGCTCCTCCATCCATGGGATTTTCCAGGCAAGAGTACTGGAGTGGGGTGCCATTGCCTTCTCCTTGAGCAGACTAAGTTAGTCAAGAATTTGTGAACATCACACTGTCCCCTGCCTTCAGACTGTTACTGTCTTTGCTTGCAATATCTTTCATCAGTCCCCAATTAGAACAACTTTTATGGTTCCCTCCTGCTTATCTTCAGTATTTAATTCCTTGATATTCCCCTTGATACAAACAGGTGTAACCACACACACAAACACACACACCTGAGTTTGTTTTAGATGCCTTTTCACTGGGCTTCCATAGCATCATATCCGTAATGTTTGCTAGAGCTGACTGACTTGTCTTAAATTTATTATTTTTCCTGTCTATCTAACTAATAAACTGATCAATTGAAAATCATGAAACCATGCTTGTTTCAATGTTGTATTTCTCAATGACTAGGATGGTGCCTATAAAATATAGATGTTCATTAAGTGTTGAGGAACTCTAGATAAAGATGAATGAATGCGTATATGAGTCCATGAAAGTCAAGATTGAAGATATTTGCTAAGGTGACCATTTAATTGAGGATTTCATTATGCAAAACTCAATCTTCATTAATATAAAGTTAGCCAACTCTTTTTTTTAAATGAAATTGCCTTAGAATGATTTGAAAATACTTTGTTGTTCTCTGTGAGAGAGTTTTGGAACTTTATATTGTTAGATACTAGCCAATGGGATCTGAATAGTCTGTAGTATGCCACTGTGGTTTCAAGGGTCTTATGATCTATCAAGATTGTTCTGTTTTGTAACATTATTTACAAAAGTTAGGATATAGAAGCAACCTACATGTCCATCGGCAGATGAATGCATAAAGAAGTTGTGATACACAGGCATCGACCCCCTTGTGGCTAAATTATTCAGCTCATTCTAATAGAAAATAAGATAAGGCTGCCTCGGGAGCACTCCATGTTTCATGTCAAGCAGAATAGACAGCCATGTGTTCTTATGTAAGAGACTGGATCAGAGTGTTTTTTTTTTTTTTTTTTTTTTTTTCCTTTGCCTTCGCTGAACAATTGCAAGCTTAGCTATGTCCTCATCCTCTTTTTGAAAGGAGATGTTAAAGACAAAGAAAGACACTGAAATATCTTACGGTGAATTTCTGAATTAGCAGTGTAAGGAGAAGAAGCAGCAATTGTATTAGGGTGAGTCCATGGATTTGAGAGCCAGACAGACTTATATTGAAGTTGCTGTTCCAGAGCATACAATGAACTGGCAGGATTATTTAATTTCCTAGCTGTAAGAGAAGGGATGCTGAGATATAACTCATGAAAATTGCTGTTTAAATAAAATAATTTTTAAAAATTCAATAATGACAGGAGGGAAGAAAGGAAATTCCTATTTGTTAAGAGCTTTTTCTATTTGTTCAATTTCCTAAATGAAGCCTGATACTAGATTATAGACTATATATGTTTTAGACATATGTAGGCAAGTATGTTTTACTTGTGTAAATTTTTGCAACAGGCCCTAAACCATAGTGAGATTTCTGCAAATGATAGTTCCTTTTTCTGCAGCAAAAGTGTCTTAAATAAAGTATGACATATGAGTTATTAACTTTTCAATGTGCATTATTTCTTGATTTCTTCCTCACCTCACTTCCTGGTTAGTTCAGTATATTAAAGACCTGGTCAGTAAACCAACTTTGGTTCAATCTAGGCTCTGGCCTTGGGCAACTTTCCTACCTTACTAACATGATCTATAACATGACACATGGCAACACTATTTCTTAATAGCCATATGAACTTAGGAAAGTTATTCTTCAGGATGCAAATCTATGAAAACTTTGTGATACCATGCCTATCACATACTGAAGACTGGGTTCAAATTCTCTTTCAATTCTCTTCTCCAACAGAGATGAACTAAAATTTTTACTCTGGATGATTTGGAAAGGAAAAGTGTTGAATTCTAATATCCCTGAATAAGGCTAATAAAATGGGCACCAGCTCATTAGGAGACTGGTGTCTGAGTGCAACATTCTGAGGAACCAATAGTTGGAATGAATAGCCACCTGCAGGTGACGGAACTGCAGGCAGAATCAGTACAGAGTTGGACTGTATAGTTGAGTGTCCCTCTCTCACCCCACCACTACCCCCAGACATTCACCAGGTTCACCATATAGGCATATACTAGTCATTCTACCACCTGTGATACCACATTTTATGTTATTTTTATTTTTGGAACTGATTGACCTTGTGGTACTTACCTGCCTCAGTCTTTAGCCTGCTGTTATGATTAAATGAGATAATTCATAAAAAGTATTTGTCACTGTGATGGACACTCAGGAAATGAAAAAATATGGTGCCCAGTCGTTATTAATTGAAATATAGATCCCAAAGATATTTTCTGAAATTGTGTTACCTTTTTCATGATTTTGTTCATGCCAACATATTGAAATCAGAGAATGTTACCAAAAAATTATGTCTATATGTCCATATGAATTTGTTACATATCTAGCCTTAAATATAGTTTTTTTAAATGATGAGTGTTTCAGGGTATACAAATGCTAAGAAACAGAGCAACTGAGAGTGATGTCTTAATTCATCTATACTCAACTGTATCTTTTGAGGTTGCAAACTTTTCAGAAGCTGGGGGCAAGACAATGAGATCATAAGAATGCTTCATAATGACCACAGTTTTTTCAGGAGTCAAAGTTAAAAGACATATTTGAAAAATGAGGCTCTTCTGATAAAACAACAGCCATATTGTCCTAGTTAAGAAATTACTCTTACATTTAAGTGAAGATTGATTCTTTTGTGTAATGCTGGAATGTCTGAAGTGCCATCCAGACATCTAAGTTATTGGTCCTCATATTGGAAAAAGAATATAGGATATACAAAATCTGTTTTGATTCCTTATCTGTGAACTTTTATACTGTTCTAAGACAACAGGAATACTGCGATCATAGCCATAAGTGGTTAATCCTTGAGATAAAAGTATATCAGTATGTGTAAAGAGTCTGTGCAAAGACAGACATATGATGGCACAGACGTCAGTAAAGAGCAATATACAAAATCTGTTTTGATTCCTTATTTGTGAACTTTTATACTGTTCTAAGACAACAGAAATACTGCGATCATAGCCATAAGTGGTTAATCCTTGAGATAAAAGTATATCAGTATGTGTAAAGAGTCTGTGCAAAGACAGACATATGATGGCACAGACGTCAGTAAAGAGCAAAACAAAAGACTGAAATCAGTTGTGAACCAACTACAACTTGGAGTTTTACTTGCAGATGATAGTTATTATCAATTCTCTTTCCTCCTGACCATTTTCTTCTTTGTCTTTTTCTCCTTTCAGACAAGACCCCTGAAATCATTTGAAAACATTCCTTTATACCTTAAGGAATACAGCCCAAGTCATCAAGTCAGAAGCAAGTCGCATTGAGTTTAAACTCCAGTTTTTAAACTCTGCTAATCCAGGTACAATGAAAGGAATTTCTGGGTTGTTCTAACTCCCATCAATTCAGTTCAGTTCAGTTCGGTCACTCAGTCGTGTCTGACTCTTTGCGAACCCNTGCTGTGATTCATAGGGTTGCAAAGAGTCGGACACAACTGAGCGACTGAACTGAACTGAACTGAAATGAATTTGCCTTGATTCATGGACCTAACATTACAGGTTCCTATGCAATATTGCTCTTTACAGCATCAGACTTTGCTTCTCTCTCCAGTCACTTCCACAAAACTGGGTGTTGTCTTTGCTTTTGCTCCATCTCTTCATTCTTTCTGGAGTTATTTCTCCACTGATCTCCACTAGCATATTGGGCTCCTACTGACCGGGGGAGTTCATCTTTCAGTGTCCTAACTTTTTGCCTTTTCATACTGTTCTTTTGCCTTGATTCATGGACCTGACATTCCAGGTTCCTATGCAATATTGTTCTTTACAGCATCGGATCTTGCTTCTATCACCAGTCACATGCACAACTGGGTATTGTTTTTGCTTTGGCTCCATCCCTTCATTTTTTCTGGAGTTATTTCTCCACTGATCTCCACTAGCATATTGGGCTCCTACTGACCGGGGGAGTTCATCTTTCAGTGTCCTAACTTTTTGCCTTTTCATACTGTTCATGGGGTTCTCAAGGCAAGAATACTGAAGTGGTTTGCGATTCCCTTCTCCAGTGGACCACGTTCTGTCAGACCTTTCCACCACGACCCGCCCATCTTGGGTGGCCCCACATGGCCTGGCTCATAGTTTCACTGAATTAGACAAGGCTGTGGTCCATGTGGTCACCTTTGCCATATTCTATTCGCTAGAAGCAAGTCCCAAGTCCACTCCACACACAAGGGGAGGGGATTAAAGTTTAAGTTAAAACTTTGACCTAAAGAGTTATTTCTTATTAAATATCAGGTTGAAAAAATAATTTCTCCAACATGAAACAATTCTAGTAAGAGCTCAAGGGTGTAACTATATCACCACATCACATCGGTATCACATAGTCTTCATGGGCATGAAAAGTTTCTGTCTATACAGAATACAGGTGACTTTGCTGAGAGTAATAGACATGGTTCAGGGTTTACTGCCTTGAAGCCTGATACTGAAATAATTTTTTAAGTTCAGATTAATGGCAATTATTTTCAAAATGTTTACTTTCTTCTTCAAAGCAACATATTTCAGAGTGAAGTTTAAAGTAAAACAACAGCTCGGGATAAAATAGATTATGCTAATTAACTGTTATAACCTCATATAAGCTAAATATTTGCTTTTATATAGGCCTAATTAACACTCTCTTCCAGTCTCTGAATACTCAGATGCCCTTCACAGCTGTAGGCTCATATGCTTCATTCTATGTTTGGTCATTTTTAAAATAGGATTGCCAAGTAAAACACAGAATGATTGATTAAATTTGAATTTCAGATAAACAAAGGTATAATTTTTTAGTGTAAGTATATCCATACTTGAGAACAAGTATGTATGAGAAATATTTATTTTAAAAAGTATTCATATAGCATTGAAATATGTATACTATCATGTAAGAAATGAATTGCCAGTCTATGTTCAATGCAGGATGCGGATGCTTGGGGCTGGTGTATGGGGATGATCTGGAGGGATGATGTGGGGTGGGAGGTGGGAGGGGGGTTCATGTTTGGGAGTTCGTGTAAAAAAATAAATAAATACAAAAAATAAAAAAAAAAAAAAGAAAAAGTATTCATTATAAAATTTAACAAAAGGGGTACCTAACAGAGCCACTGAGAACTATAAAACACTGCTGAAAGAAATTAAAGGTCATCTAAATAAATGGAATTTAGAAATCCCTCGTTCATGGATCAGAAGACATAATATTGTTAACATGGCAATATTCTCAAATTGATCAATTCAATCTATATCATAATACCAGCTGGTTCTTCACAAGAAATTGACAAGCTGATACTAAAATCTGTATGTAAGCACAAGGTACCCCGAATAGCCAATACAATCTTGGAAAAGCACAACAAATCAGAGGACATACACTTTGTAATTTCAAAACCTACTACAAAGCAAGAGTAATCAAGACTGTGATACTGGCATTAAGTATAGACACATATGTTTACAAAGTAAAACTGAAAGTCTATAAATAAATACATGTATCTGTGGCGATTACTTTTCAGCATGGATGTGAAAACCGTTCAAATGGGAAAGAATAGTGTTTTCAATAAATGCTGCTGAAACAACGGGATCAGTTCAGTTCAGTTGCTTGGTCATGTCCGACTCTTTGCGACCCCATGAATTGCAGCACACCAGGCCTCCCTGTCCATCACCATCTCCCAGAGTTCACTCAAACTCACGTTCATTGAGTCGGTGATGCCATCCAGCCATTTCATCCTCTGTTATTCGCCCCCAATCCCTCCCAGCATCAGAGTCTCTTCCAATGAGTCAACTCTTCACATGAGGTGGCCAAAGTACTGGAGTTTCAGCTTTAGCATCATTCCTTCCACAACAGGATAGTCACATATAAAAGAATGAAGCTGAACTCTTACTTCACATAATATAAAAAAATTAACCCTAAATTGATCAAAGACCTAAATATAAAAGTCAAAATCACAAAACTCTTGGAAAAATACATCAGAGTTAGTCTTTGTGACCTTGGATTTAGCAAGATTCTCAGATACATCACCAAAAGCACAAGCAAAAAAAACAAAAAGATAAATTGAGTTTCATCAAAATTAAAAGTTCTGTGCTATAAAGGATACTAGGAACAAAGAGAAAAGACAGACCACATGATAGGAGAAAATATTTGAAAATCGTATATCTAACAAAGAACTTCTGTATAGATTATGTAAAGAGTTCTTAAACTCAATATCAAAAAGACAAACCAATTAAAAAAAGGGGGGGGGCAAAGGATCTGAGTAGACATTTCTCCAAAGAAGACAGGCAAATGGCCAAAGAGCACGTGAAAATATTCTTTACATCATTAGCCATCAGGACAAGGCAAATGAAAACCCCAAGGAGAGGCTACTCCACACCAACTAGGATGACTATAATAAAAATATCAGATAGAAACAAGTGTTGGTGAGGATACTGAACCATCATACATGGTGATAGAAATGAAAAACAGTCTGGCAGTTCCCCCCAAAGTAAAAGAGTTACCTTATGATCCAGCAATTTCACTTCCAGATATGGATCTAAGAGAAATGAAAACATATGTCCACACTGAAACTTGTGGGCAAGTGTTTATAGCAGCCTTATTCATAAAAATCACAGACGTCAACAACCCAAATGTATGTCAATCAATGAACGGCTGAACAAAATTTGTTATTTCCACCTAAGGGAAGACTGGTGGTGATGGCTTAGCCATTAAGTTATGTCCAACTCTTCTGACACCATGGGCTGTACCCCACCAGGCTCCTCTTTCCTTGGGGTTTTCCAGGCAAGAACACTGGTGCGGTTGCTGTTTCCTTCTCAGGGCATCTCCCCTGACCCAGGGATCAAACCTGAATTGCAGGTGGCGCGTCTACCATCTGAATCACCAGAGAAGCCCGGTTTGGACCCCACCCATGCCATTTAGTCTCTCAGTTCTCCTCTCCAGGAGACGCAAACAGATGGCAGCTGCTCTGATCTGTGGCTGCAGCTGAGTCGCTTCAGTCGTGTCCGACTTGGTGCGACCCCACAGACGTCAGCCCACTAAGCTTCTCTGTCCCTGGGATTCTCCAGGCAAGAATACTGGAGTGAGTTGCCATGATGAGCACCTATTCTGAGATCATACCTGGAAATATTTGAAGTTCTATGGAGAAGGGAGGACCTTTTTTGGTCTTATTGGTCTTCTGTAGGTTTACCTGGTCAATATCTGTTATGTGTCCCTGGTGTGATCTGATGAAGGAAGGCCCTGAAGTGGTGAGTGAAACAGCAGCACAGTCAATGGAGAAGATACCCACATATTCACCCCATATCATCTCAGGACCAAACTTTTTCCTTGCCCAGACTCCTTGCTATAGAGTAGAAGAGATACATTTACCATAGAAAATTCAGGGTACTCGGGTCTAGTGCATGCTGTCTGGAACTGCCAGGTCCAAAGCAGTAACCCTGAATCTATTTCTGGCCCTAGGTACATGCTTTATATTATATATGGCCTTTTACAGTTTTTAGGCACTTTCATTGATTGACTTATGTATTCTTTACTACAAGTCTTATCTTCAACAGTGAAATCAGAAGCTTTGCTTATGATGGATGGTCAATTAGTTATTATCTATCTTTGACTCCTCCAAATTTCCATTCCTAACTATAAATCTCCAGAGAGATCAAGCAAGGCACACACACAAGTCTATTAGCTTTGCTTGAAGTATACCGGTTTTGGTGACATTGGGGGAGGGGATAAATTGGTGGTCCCTTGACTTGTGTCTCATAGGTCGGTCAGACACGGGGATCCTGAGCACCCACTCAGGATTTTTGCAAGTTCAGGAAGGTAATGTACATCTTCTAGGTAGCAGAGTTATCACAAATAATCTCCACCAGAGGCAGGTTTCCCATAGGAGGCTATTAATGGTCCATCATATGCTTATCTTAGCATAGGAATGTAGTTTGCTTTTGGGCTCAGGTGTGGTTCAATAATTTATTTCACTGGTCTATGTGATGGGAGAAACTCTCAAGGCCTTTGCTTTCCCCTCAGACTCTCAATACTCATTTGTATCTCACTTTGGATGGTAATCGCTACATTTGTGCTGAACAGCATTTTTGCATCAATAAATAAAAGATGGCAGTGATAAGTTTCTCTCTTTCTTTTTATTTTTCCTAATGAAACATGAACATTTGGTTCCCCTTTGTATTGCTATTATTCATGATCCTTAATCTTTTATTTGATATGCATCCATGTCTTCATGTGTGAAAAATTCAAGGGTCACAGGCTAGCAGAAGCAGAAAGAATACTTAACACATAAATGTTTAATGCAGTATAATGTCAGAGTTGTTACTAATGACCATTTTCTATTTGCAATAAAACACTCCTTTCAGAGACCATCGCATTGGTTGTAGCTTTCTTTGACCTATGAAAGCTTCAGAGAATGCTTCTGCCATCTATACCTCTTTGACTTCTAAAAACGGCCAGGTATCTTACTAATATACATGTTATTTTGCAAATACATTTTAAAAAATGAAATCTGGTAAAACAGGGCTCACTACTTACAACAATTCCATTGCATTGGTTGTAGCTTTCTTTGACCTATGAAAGCTTCAGAGAATGCTTCTGCCATCTATACCTCTTTGACTTCTAAAAACGGCCAGGTATCTTACTAATATACATGTTATTTTGCAAATACATTTTAAAAAATGAAATCTGGTAAAACAGGGCTCACTACTTACAACAATAGAAAGAAGAGTCGAGGTTGGCTTAAGTTAACAGCAACAAAAATACCATGGCTTATTTGAAATTCGGGATCCTGAATACAAGGGGCTCCTTTTTAAGGGGTAAACCTAGTGTCATTTTCCTTTTTATGAGTGGCATTTGACAACCATTTGACAATTCTTATAACAGAATTCAGGTGGATATGCATACAAGAAGCTTTGGGATTCCTGTATGTGTGGGAAAGTAATGTACATCTTCTAGGTAGCAGAATTATCACACAGGTAATCAACTCAGGAAAAGAGCAGAGAAAAACCAAATATCTATCTGGGAAACAAGAAGTCTGGGAAAAAATATAAATACATGGCATTAGGAAGTGTTCTAATCTCATTCTTTCACATGTATCTGTCCAGTTTTCCTAGCACCACTTATTGAAGAGGCTGTCTTTGCCCCATTGTATATTCTTACCTCCTTTGTCAAAAATAAGGTACTCATAGGTGTGCGGGCTATGAGTATCTGGGGCTCAATCTTATCTGTGGTCTCTCTATCTTGTTCCATAAACTCAAAATGGATTAAAGACCTAAATGTAAGACCAGAAACTATAAAACTCTTAGAGGAAAACATAGGCAGACCACTCGATGACATAAATCAAAGCAAGATCCTCTTTGACCCACCTCCCAGAGTAATGGAAATAAAAACAAAAATAAACAAGTGGGACCTAATTAAACTTAAAAGCTTTTGTACAGCAAAGGAAACTACAAACAACTCTCAGAATGGGAGAAAATAATAGCAAAGGAAACATCTGACAAAGAATTAATTTCCAAAATAAACAAGCAGCTCATACAACTCAATACCAGAAAAATAAACTACCCAATCAAAAAGTGGGGAAAAGACCTAAACAGTCATTTCTCCAAAGAAGACATACAGATGGCTAACAGACACATGAAAAGATGCTCAACATCGCTCATTATTAGAGAAATGCAAATCAAAACTACACGAGATCACCTCATACCAGTCAGAATGGCCATCATCAAAAAGTCTACAGTCTACAAACAAATGCTGGAAAGGGTGTGGAGAAAAAGTGACCCTCTTGCATTGCTGGTGGGAATGTAAATTGATACAGCCACTATGGAAGATGATATGGAGATTACTTAAGAAACTAGGAATAAAACCACTATATGACCCAGCAATCCCACTTCTAGGCATATACCCTGAGGAAATAGAAATTGAAAAAGACACATGTACCCCAGTGTTCACTGCAGCACTATTTACAATAGCTAGAATATGGAAGCAACCTAGATGCCCTTCGACAGATGAATGGATACAGAAGTTGTGGTACATATATACAATGGAATACTACCCAGCCATAAGAAGGAACACATCTGAGTCAGGTCTAGTGAGGTGGACAATCCTAGAGCCTATTATACAGAGTAAAGTAAGTCAGAAAGAAAAATATAAATATTATATACTGATGCATATATATGGAATCTAGAAAGATGGTACTGAGGAATTTATTTTCAGGGCAGCAATGGAGAGACAGACAAAGAACAGGCCTGTGGTCATGGGAGGAGGGGAGGAGGGAGAGGGTGAGATGTATGGAGAGAGTAACGTGGAAAGTTATATTACCATATGTAAAATAGATAGCCAGTGGGAATTTGCTGTATGACTCAGGGAACTCAGGGCCTCTGTGACAGTCTGGAAGGGTTGCATGAGGAGGAGGGTTTGGGAGGGAGGGGACATGGGTGTACCTATGGCTGATTCATGTTGATGTTTGACAGAAAACAACAAAATTCTGTAATGCAATTATCCTTCAATTAAAAACAAACAAATAAGAAGTATAACAGTTGGTGTTTATGGTGTCGAGCCACCAATATGACCCCAGTGACCCCACCTCCCAGTACTCATGCTGTATATATATATGGTCCCTGACTTAATGATGGTTTGACTTAAAACTTTTGAAGGGATAAGTATGCATTAGAAACTATACTTCAAATGTAAAATTTTATCTTTTCCCAGGCTCAGAACATGCAGTGCAATACTCTATGGTACTGAGTAGTGGTGGCAAGCCCATAGCTTCCAGTTAGCCATGCAGTCACAAAGGTAAACAACTGACACTATTACAACCATTGTGTACCCATACAACCATACAGAAGTTTTTCACTTTTGGTATAATATTCAATAAATTACATGAGGTATTCAATAGTTTATTTTGAAATAGGCTTTATGTTAGTTGATTTTGCCCAACTATAGGCTACTGTAAGTGTTCTGAGCACATTTAAGGTAGGCTAGGCTAATGTGTTTGGTAGGTTAGGCATACTAAATACATTTTGGATTTAACAATATTTTCAATTTAAAAGCGGGTTTATTGGGGCATAACCACATCATAAGTCAAGGAAGATCTCTAGTCTTCTCCCAGTCTGAATAACGCAGACTGGTGTAATCAATAGGGTAGTGTTGTAATGATGGTTTGTGACTCCCAAGACTAGGTCATAAAAGACATATGTTTTCTGCTTGGTTTTCTCTTGGATCACTCGTTCTGAAGGAAACTAACAGCCCTATGGTATGAGTATTTTCACTGCAGCAGCATGTATGTGGTGCTGGGTAGCTGGAGGTAACCTGGGGTTAGTTTGTGGGAAAGTGATGGATGAAATGTGATGATTGCATAACAGTTAAGCTCTATGATTAAATGCAAGAGGTTGGACCTGCATACATCAACATACCTAGGTATTACAATTAGTGCTTTCCCAGAAATAATATTATTTATGTAAATAAAAATTCCTTAAACAAGAGTACACATTTTACAAGAGTACATTCAAGTAAAAAGATACACAAAAATACATTAAAATGATTAATACTGATCACTGCAAGGAGGAGAAAATGAATGGAATGTGTAGATTAAAATAAGTAACAAATGAGTTAAACAGGAGAGGGAGTCTTAATGGGCCTTGGACTGAGGAATGTGATTTACTCCATCTTCTGTACTAGAAGTTGAGATTTAAAATTAAAGAAAAAAACTGGAAAAAAAATTCAGAGTTGCAAAAGAAAGAGCATATGAAAGTGTGATAGAAAGGAGTAGCATACAATGACATCTCACACCAATTTCAAACAAAAAGGCATCTATGATCCAGGGCTGGGCCATTCTGGGCATAAGAGCAGGTAATTAGCAGGGTGAGGGAAAGATAATTTAAGCAGCCAATCAGGAACTTCCTGACTTTACATTTTGCCATTTGCAGCCACATGAATGGCCTTGGAAGGTATTATGGTAAGTGAAATAAATCAGACAGCAAAGACAAATACTGTATATCACTTAATGTGGAATCTAAAATATACAACAAACTAGTGAATAAAACAAAAAAGAAGCAGACTCACAGATACAGAGAACAAACTAAGGGTTACCAGTGGGGAGGGGACGAAGGGGCAGTAGGCATGGGGGATTAAAAAAAGGGGGCTTATTATGGGATTTATGAAATCATGTATATGGAAACTTTGAAAATTGTAAGCACTACAGAATTTAATTTATTGAATTTCATTCAATAAAAACATAAATAAAATTTAAAATTCTTAGTATGATGGGAAGGAAATCCAAACCAGAGGGGATATATGTGTACGTATAGCTGATTCACTTTGTTGTAGAACCAAAACTAACACAGTGTTGTGAAGCAACTGTACTTCAATAAAAACTTAAAAAGAAAGTCCAAGGTAAGAGAAACCCAAATAAGATGGTAGGTGTTGCAAGAGGGCATCAGAGAGCAGACACACTGAAACCATACTCACAGAAAACTAGTCAATCTAATCACATTAGGACCACAGCCTTGTCTAACTCATGAAACCAAGCCATCCTTGCGGGGCAACCCAAGACGGGCAGGTCATGGTGGAGAGGTCTGACGGAACGTGGTCCACTGGAGAAGGGAATGGCAAGCCACTTCAGTATTCTTGCCTTGAGAACCCCATGAACAGTATGAAAAAGGCAAAATGATAGGATACCAAAAGAGGAACTCCCCAGGTCATGAGGTGCCCAATATGCTACTGGGGATCAGTGGAGAAATAACTCCAGAAAGAATGAAGGGATGGAGCCAAAGCAAAAACAATACCCAGCTGTGCATGTGACTGGTGATAGAAGCAAGATCCAATGCTGTAAAGAACAATATTGCATAGGAACCTGGAATGTCAGGTCCATGAATCAAGGCAAATTGGAAGTGATCAAACAGAAGATGGCAAGGGTGAACGTCGACATTCTAGGAATCAGCAAACTAAAATGGACTGGAATGGGTGAATTTAACTCAGATGATCATTATATCAACTACTGCGAGCAGGAATCTCTCAGATGAAATGGAGTAGCCATCATGGTCAACAAAAGAGTCTGAAATGCAGTACTTGGATGCAATCTCAAAAACGACAGAATGATCTCTGTTCGTCTCCAAGGCAAACCATTCAATATCACAGTTATCCAAGTCTATGCCCCAACCAGTAATGCTGAAGAAGCTGAAGTTGAATGGTTTTATGAAGACCTACAAGACCTTTTAGAACTAACACCCAAAAAAGATGTCCTTTTCATTATAGGGAACTGGAATGCTAAAGTAGGAAGTCAAGAAACACCTGGAGTAACAGGCAAATTTGGCCTTGGAATGCGGAATGAAGCAGGGCAAAGACTAATAGAGTTTTGCCAAGAAAATGCACTGGTCATAGCAAACACCCTCTTCCAGCAACACAAGAGAAGACTCTACACATGGACATCACCAGATGGTCAACACCGAAATCAGATTGATTATATTCTTTGCAGCCAAAGATGGAGAAGCTCTATACAGTCAACAAAAACAAGACCAGGAGCTGACTGTGGCTCAGATCATGAACTCCTTATTTCCAAATTCAGACTTAAATTGAAGAAAGTAGGGAAAACCGCTAGACCATTCAGGTATGACCTAAATCAAATCCCTTATGATTATACAGTGGAAGTGAGAAATAGATTTAAGGGCCTAGATCTGATAGACAGAGTTCCTGATGAACTATGGAATGAGGTTCGTGACATTGTACAGGAGACAGGGATCAAGACCATCCCCATGGAAAAGAAATGCAAAAAAGCAAAATGGCTGTCTGGAGAAGCCTTACAAATAGCACTGAAAAGAAGAGAGGCGAAAAGCAAAGGAGAAAAGAAAAGATATAAGCATCTGAATGCAGAGTTCCAAAGAATAGCAAGAAGAGATAAGAAAGCCTTCTTCAGCAATCAATGCAAAGAGATAGAGGAAAACAACAGAATGGGAAAGACTAGAGATCTCTTCAAGAGAATTGGAGATACCAAGGGAACATTTCATGCAAAGATGGGCTCGATAAAGGATAGAAATGGTATGGACCTAACAGAAGCAGAAGATATTAAGAAGAGGTGGCAAGAATACACAGAAGAACTGTACAGAAAAGATCTTCACGACCCAGATAATCATGAGGATGTGATCACTAATCTAGAGCCAGACATCTTGGAATGTGAAGTCAAGTGGGCCTTAGAAAGCATCACTAAGAACAAAGCTAGTGGAGGTGATGGAATTCCAGTTGAGCTGTTTCAAATCCTGGAAGATGATGCTGTGAAAGTGCTGCACTCAATATGCCAGCAAATTTGGAAAACTCAGCAGTGGCCACAGGACTGGAAAAGGTCAGTTTTCATTCCAATTCCAAAGAAAGGCAATGCCAAAGAATGCTCAAACTACCGCACAATTGCACTCATCTCACACGCTAGTAAAGTAATGCTCAAAATTCTCCAAGCCAGGCTTCAGCAATATGTGAACCGTGAACTCCCTGATGTTCAAGCTGGTTTTAGAACAGGCAGAGGAACCAGAGATCAAATTGCCAACATCCGCTGGATCATGGAAAAAGCAAGAGAGTTCCAGAAAAACATCTATTTCTGCTTTATTGACTATGCCAAAGCCTTTGACTGTGTGGATCACAATAAACTGTGGAAAATTCTGAAAGAGATGGGAATACCAGACCACCTAACCTGCCTCTTGAGAAATCTGTATGCAGGTCAGGAAGCAACAGTTAGAACTGGACATGGAACAACAGACTGGTTCCAAATAGGAAAAGGAGTACGTCAAGGCTGTATATTGTCTCCCTGCTTATTTAACTTATATGCAGAGTACATCATGAGAAACGCTGGACTGGAAGAAACACAAGCTGGAATCAAGATTGCCGGGAGAAATATCAATAACCTCAGATATGCTGATGACACCACCCTTATGGCAGAAAGTGAGGAGGAGCTAAAAAGCCTCTTGATGAAAGTGAAGGAGGAGAGCGAAAAAGTTGGCTTAAAGCTCAACATTCAGAAAACGAAGATCATGGCATCCGGTCCCATCACTTCATGGGAAATAGATGGGGAAACAGTGGAAACAGTGTCAGACTTTATTTTTTGGGGCTCCAAAATCACTGCAGATGGTGACTGCAGCCATGAAATTAAAAGACGCTTACTCCTTGGAAGAAAAGTTATGACCAACCTGGATAGTATATTCAAAAGCAGAGACATTACTTTGCCGACTAAGGTCCGCCTAGTCAAGGCTATGGTTTTTCCTGTGGTCATGTATGGATGTGAAAGTTGGACTGTGAAGAAAGCTGAGCGCCGAAGAATTGATGCTTTTGAACTGTGGTGTTGGAGAAGACTCTTGAGAGTCCCTTGGACTGCAAGGAGATCCAACCAGTCCATTCTGAAGGAGATCAACCCTGGGATTTCTTTGGAAGGAATGATGCTAAAGCTGAAACTCCAGTACTTTGGCCACCTCATGCGAGGAGTTGACTCATTGGAAAAGACTCTGATGCTGGGAGGGATTGGGGGCAGGAAGAGAAGGGCACAGCCGAGGATGAGATAGCTGGATGGCATCATGGACTCGTTGGACATGAGTCTGAGTGAACTCCGGGAGATGGTGATGGACAGGGAGGCCTGGCGTGCTGCGATTCATGGGGTGGCAGAGTCGGACACGACTGAGCGACTGAACTGGGGAAAAAATTTTTCTGACTTTTTCATTTTCCTTAGTGTCCCCTCTCTTTATCTAGGGAATGCATTGTAATGCAAATTTTCTTATGAATGAAGACTTGTTATGAAAAAGAGGCTCAGAAAATGTCTTTATGTTAAAAGACTTCTTAAAAGTACCGCTCCTATTTTTGTTTCTCATAAATCAGCAAATGTTTGCCCACTGAATTATCTGGTGCAATTCTACATCTACCTTTTGACCTACTTACTGTCTACAAAGTGAATAGCCAAATATCATCAGAAAAACTATTTAATTTTCTTGAATCTTTCAAATGTGATTTTGACGATGTTAAAGGTTCCATTATCACAGCTCAGACTGTATTTTTAAAAGTTATTGAGACTTTGTAAATATAAAGAGGAATTTAGAAATCTACTTCTTACCCTTCCACTCTAACATAAAACAACTCAATTCTTTATGTTCTCATCCTCTTTACAGACTGGCCTGATGAATCTCACATACCATGAGCAAAGAAAGCTTTCAAATCACTTTCCACATAACCTGAACTATATTCTACTCATTGTGACAAGCCCTATATGAAGTATGAAGAAAGAAGACCCTTGTCTTCAGAGAAACTACAAGCTTCTAGAATGGAGAAGGAAATGGCAACCCACTCCAGTGTCCTTGCCTGGAGAATCCCAGGGACGGCGGAGCCTGGTGGGCTGCCGTCTATGGGGTCACACAGAGTCGGACACGACTGAAGCGACTTAGCAGCAGCAGCAGCAGCAGCAGCAGAATAAGAATTAGTATATTATGAAAACAAATCCACAGGCCCATTCTAGAGGGCACTGTTGATGCCTCACCACAGAGGCTGACCCCCTATCTCTGAGGTCACCTGTGCTGCAGAGGGCAGGTCTCCACGCTACAGCTTTGCCTCTGATGGGTTTCTCTCTGCCTCTCTACTCACTCTCTCAGACCCATGTGGAGAAGTAGAGATAGTTATTGCTCAGACATCTAATGTGTCTGGAGCTTAGAAGAGAGAGCAGGGCTGCAGGTGAGCAGAGAGATGGCAGGGAAGCCACTGGATCACCTGAGCACTGAGTGGAATGGGAAGAACAAGCCACCTGAAGAAGTAAAACGGAGAGAGAGGAGCCCAGGATGAGTCTACAAATGTGAGCAGTCCCCTGGAAGCCAAAGAGAGCTTGCAAGACACCTAGTAGAGATAAAGGCTGAGGGTGTCCTTGTTGAAAAAGCCAGTGGGGTACGAAAATAGACAAAACTAATGAATGATGCTAAAGCTGAAACTCCAGTCCTTTGGCCACCTCATGTGAAGAGCTGACTCATTAGAAAAGACTTTGATGCTGGGAGGGATTGGGGGCAGGAGGAGAAGGGGACGACCGAGGATGAGATGGCTGGATGGCATCACAGACTCGATGGACGTGAATCTGAGTGAACTCTGGGAGTTGGTGATGGACAGGGAGGCCTGGCGTGCTGCGATTCATGGGTCGTGAAGAGTTGGACACGACTGAGCGACTGAACTGATCTGAATCTCTGTTTCAAAACCTAGGGAATGTGGTTGCCTTTCAGGGAATAGGTAGTAACTGAAAGAGGAGGGGGCAAAAGGGCGGCTTGTTTCTTTCTCTTTCTGGGTGCTGCTGAGACTTGTGCATGAAGCTTGTGCGAAGGACTGGAAACGGCAGGGGACGCTGGGGCTCTGACACCTACTCCAAGGTGACGCTTCTGTCTCCAGCTCAGACCTACATCGTGCTGGCTCTAAAAACCTTATGTGCAGAAGAAGGCATCTTCTTTTCAAAGAGAGGGACACTGCTGATTCCACACTTTTAATTGCTTAATTAATGAATATTTACATTTTAAAAGTCAGTTAAGGGAGTCAGCGCCGAAAGCACTGACTGTGAGGCAGAGAATGGATACATGTATCATTTCCAGGGCTTCACAGAAGGAAAATCCAGGGAGACTGTTTCTTGAGTTCACAATTCTCATTCTGAATACAAACCGTTAGGTCTATCCATCCTCATTGAACACTTAAGTTAAAAACATTATCAACATGTGTGCTCAGCTGGGAGGAGATTGCATGAGTTGACAATAACTCTTTCAGAACCAACTCATATGACTTTTCATTCCTGAAAGAACTTGACCTTGTTACCATTATTCTATTATAGAATGCTGGCTCTGGGACAAAGAAGAGTTGAAAACCTTGCTCATGGAAGAGAATAAAACTCACCCAAATCTGTTTGGTTGAGGTATTCTAACTGGACATTCTCTGCTCTCTCTGGAGGAAGGGTCAGTAAACATTTCTTAAGGAGAGCAAGTAGTTTGGATTTGCAGATCATTTGGTCGTGAGGCATGTAAACAAATGGACATGGCTGCAATCAAGTAAAACTTTATTTACAAACACAGGAGGTTCAGTCTTAGTTTTCCAAAGCCTGTCATAAGCGTGAGGCTAGGTGCCTGAGTTCTGTCCAGAATACCTGAACGTTCTAAATGGGTGAATGTTCATCAATATGTATTTGGTTTTTGTGTCAGAGACACGTGCTCCAACTACAATACTCTAATATGAATTTTTAGAATGACTGAGGAAGAGTATCAGTATTTTTGACCCAGACCATTTTATGTGATGAATCCAAGTGGAATATACCTTAGGAGAACATGATGTTATATTTCCCAGTGTTGAGCAGAAGTAGGACAACATTCACTTAAGTGCATGTATCTAGAATAAAGTTAACAATTGAGTTGCTGGAGATAGAAAAGAGTATTTAAGCCTACATTTTGGTTGGACGGCCATCCCAGTCTCTGACTTTAAAACGTAAAAGTTTAAAATGATTAGTGTGACAAATTTTCATTTATTTTAGATTAACTTGTTTTTAAGTTAAAATTTAAAACTGATATAAAGGAAAAAATAAGATAACCTATAATAAGTTCAGTCACAGCATTTTTGTTTCCTTTAATGAATCCTTCTAATCTGAAGTCAAACCTAGTAATATATCACATGTGAATTAAATGCCATTAGGCATTGATGATGGTATCTGCCTCCCCTAAACATAAGCAAATCCATTGATTCTTCACCTGCAACTTTTTGATAGATGGTGAATTCCTTTTCCAGTGAATGTCCAGATTCAAGAATCTCTCAAGGCCTATGCCTGGTAATTTGGCCACCTGATGCAAAGAACTGACTCATTTGAAAAGGTCCTGATGCTGGGAAAGATTGAGGGCAGGAGGAGAAGGGGATGACAGAGGATGAGATGGTTGGATGGCATCACCAACTCAATGGACATGAATTTGGGTAAACTCTGGGAGTTGGTGATGGACAGGGAGGCCTGGCATGCTGCAGTCCATGGGGTCACAAAGAGTCAGACACAACTCAGCGACTGAACTGATGCCTGGTAAAACCCATTTTAAACCTCCAAATTGCCAGTATTAATTGACTTCAGAGGATCTTCCAAGGGAATAAAATTGTATTCCTAAGCACACTGAAAATCCTGTAACATTTGCTCATTTCATAATGAGAGAATAGAAAGGGATGAGAAGACATGAAGAGTCCTCCTTAGCCCCTCTCCAGGGGGTGACAGGCATCTGAGAATGCTCGCTGCTACATCAGATCAGAAATGTTAAAAAGAACCATTACCTCTGTTAAAAAATAGTAATATTTTGTCAGTCATTTGAAAGTGTGAGTTAAACTGAAAATTTATTATAGAGGCCTCGTGGTTTTTCTCTTCTTTCCCCAGAAAGCTCTTTCTTGTCCTCCAAAATGGTTTCCATAATAAGGAAGGGCTCTGGACGGGGCCAGTGGTTGAAAGAATAAGGAATGAGGAGAGGCAGAAAGAAGTGCAGGGTCTCCATAATGTATATAAAGCCTGTTCTGCCTGTTATCTTACATCTGCTACAAAAGGTTTCCTGGCTTGCTGTTTTCATCTGGAAGACTGTTAATTCATAATATGTTACATTTTCCCATTATTACATAAGAGATTAACTGCTTATGTTTTTGATTACGTTTTTTTCCCAAAGATGCTATTAAAATAAAATCCATGTTTTGTTTTACAATATGTCACTCAATTATCTAATGACCAACTCTCCAAGCCCTTCTGTGATGCTTTACAGCTGAAAAAGAAGACAGTCCCATTGGAAGGTGAGTCACCAAGTGGATACTTGCTCCAGAGCAAATGCCTGTGCCTGACCTGTTGTGCTGAGTGTCCTCCAATGACTAAGCTTGGCCAGCATGAATAGCTTTAATAGGCCATGACCACTTTCTTATAATCACAGATTTTTTTTCCCTTCTTGAAAGCAAAAATTATCACATAGATTATCAGAATCTCAGGTATAGCACTTAAAGGCTGTAATTACCTTTTGTAATTTCAAAAGATTATAGTCAATTTAAAATGTTGTACAGATTCATAATAGTTTTTCAAGATGCGAAATCCCTTGCATTTTAAAGTTTATATCAGACACTGCAATGTTAAAGTATTTGAACTTCTAGTAGGTAGTAATGGTGTCAGAGAATGGTGGGTAATTAGGTCTAACATCTTGTGTCCACAGCCCATGCAATTTTTACAATATGGTGCACTATGTAAACTGCCACTGCAAAGCAAGGAATTGTGGCACTGAACTTCCCATAAAATCTACCCAAATAAATCTTGTAGCCCCTCTCTGTGCAGATAAACATTTTGCCTTTGAGAAGATTCAGTAGAAAAGAACCTTGCTAACAGTTTCTTTAGCAATAGCAGGAAGATTTCTTGTCTGAGACTCCATAAGGTTTTCATTTCATTAGCTCTCTCCTCCATCTCCTTTATTCATCCAACAAACATGTACTGAGCACCTCTTGTGAACCAGGTTCTGTTTCAAGCTCTGGAGATAACATTATGAACAAAACAGGTTCTGTTTCAAGCTCTGGAGATAACATTATGAACAGGTTCTGTTTCAAGCTCTGGAGATAACATTATGAACAAAACACAGGAAAGTCCCTGCCCTGTGGAGCTTCCATTCTAGTGGAGGGAGATGGACAAGCACATAAATCCATAAGATCACAGGGTTCAAAATAGCTTAGAGACATCCTCTCTGAAATGTTTATTGCATCTCCTCATTGTGGGGCAGTGAAGAGTGGAAGGAGAGGGCAGTAGTGGACTGCAGTAACACCATTAGTCCTAATGGGTGAACTTCAGCGAGCCCGTCAATTAACAAGGATCTCAGTTTCCTCAGCTATAAAATGGGGAGAGGTTGTATTACATGTTTGTTTTTTTTTTCAAAGAGAAAGGGCCCTTTCAAGAGCCAGTCGTTTGACTCTTCTACATTTAAAAAAACATTTAAAAAGAAAATATGAGAAATCCTTAGGTATTCCACATACACGCAACACTTTAAATCCCAATCTAAACTTCATAAATAGCAAACGTCTTATTTATGACAGCTATAGAATGAAGCCATTTTTTCACCTTCAGCCACCATAAAAGCATATTAATTTCCATTGTTGGTTATACAGTCTCACCTCATTTGTAAAACTCTCTTGTGGGTATGTAACACTGTCTCTTTCCTGCTAATTGACTTTATGCTGTTTCACTGGCTTTATGTTCCTACTTAATATTTTCCACTGGACTATCAGCTCTATGAAACAGGTATGGGTCCTTACTTCTTTGGACAAGATTCTGTCCGGGTAACCCATAAAGGTGTAATTATTGCACCCAGTGTAAGTGTGAAAGTGTTAGTCACTCAGTCGTGTCCTACTCTTTGTGACCCCATGGACTATAGTCTGCCAGGCTCCTCTGTCCGTGGGATTCTCCAGGCAAGAATACTGGAGTGGGCTGCCATTCCCTTCTCTAATGGATCTTCCTGACCCAGGCATCGAACCCAGATCACATGCATTGCAGGCAGATTCTTTACTGTCTGAGTCACCAGGGAAGCCCCATCTATACCATATTTTATGGCCTGTTGGGAACCCATGTTAGGTCTTCAACTTGTAAGAGTTGTTCTGCTTAATAAAACTAGAGTTATGGGGTATCAAAGGGTATGTTAACATCCAAAAAGGAGAAATGTATTTCCTGAACAATTCACAGATGAGGATAGTGTGAATTAATAAATAATCCTAACCTCTTTGGAACTCTAGTGGAATGTTAATGCTATTTAATAATGCAAGAGATGGTACATGTATTTTACAATCAATTTTTCTTCTAGAAGGTAGCATAGCTGGAGAGCTGAATATCAAATAAGGCTGGGCTCATACTCATTCACTTGGCATGAGTTATGAAGCCCCTGATTCTCTTGAAAGACAAGTTGTATTTGCTGGTTTTATTTTGAAATGTAGAAACTCCAATTTCAATCCATCTGGCAGCTAAGGCTGGCAGGAAATTTTACAGGACTGTAAGAAATGTTCTTTCCTTATCTGAATCTGATTCCTGCCAACATGTTGGTGATTTCTGGAGGCTGTCTGCTCTGTCTTTGAGCTTTATGGGTTGCTGTGTAATCAAATATCCTACACACGTTTTCAGATCTGATCCGGTGAGCCCTGTCATAAGGACACATCTTGTCAGTGCCTTTGGAGGTAAAGTGAAATCTCTGCTGTAATAACCAAGTTTAATTCCTTCCTGTCGCTCTGTCGTGTCAAGGTACACACCGACAATATTATCAAAAGTACCTAATATGGGCTACTATATAGACTAAGGTCTGTCCTGCCCTTTCAGTCACTGGAAAGGAAGAAGGACCACATCCTTGGTTGGGTGCACACCACGACTCCAGGACCAGATGGGCAGAGCATCCCATGGAACCTTCAAGAATCTCAGAGCAGCATCACAACATCTTCTAGCAATAAACACTCTGTCAAACAGAGCCTGTATGGATTACAAGATGAAGGCAGGTCCAGCAAACAACAGCTGCATGTGTGAGGGTCAGAGGAAATTAAGGAGGTTCAGACAACTTTTGGCAATGTAGATCAGTTACAGATAAATTCTTGTTAGCAAAGAAAATGTACTTTGGTATACATCACGGAATTGAAATATGTGTTGACGCTGTTGGGTATATGCTACCTAAGAACGCAGTCCCTTTTTCACAAGGAGAGGCATGAGGAATTACAAAGCCATGCCGATGTCCATTGTCTTTACATCAGTATGACGGCAGCCCTTCCAAGTCAACCCAAAAAGTTGCAATCCAAGCGGTGGATGTGTGGTCTAGGTCTGGGTTTGTCTGTTAGGTCTCCAGAAAGCCAGAATGTGACGTGTACTCTTCAGAGCGGAAGTCTTGAGCTGCAAACAGGTATAGCGCTTAAGTCCAAACCTCCATGGGCACCATGGCCTCCTTGGTTCCAACAGAAGGCAGGAGGTTCTCTTCAGATAAGAAATAAAAGGGGAATTGCACCAAGAACCCACGGATCTTTTTCAGTTCTTCCTCAGCTCTAATGGGATCCTCCTTTGCTAATATGGGCTTGCTTATAAAGTCTCTCAGCTGAATTAAATTGTGTACTTCATCATTGGGAAGGCACCGGAACACCTGATTAAAATGCAAATAGCAAACTGAGTGATAAGTTTAAAAGAAAGCATATCCCCTTTCTGGAAAATACTCATTCTGACAGACAAAACCTATGTTTTATGAAACATATATTAGTTTTATGTTACATCACAGACCTGATTGAAGGGTTGTTTCTTTTATTTGCTACAGAGAGTCCTAGGTTTGCTTCCATCAAAAAAAAAAAAAAAATCATAGAGGACTTCCTTGGTGATTCAGTGGTTGAGACTCTGAGTTTCCATGCAGGGGGCATGGGTTCAATTCCTAGCTGGAGGAGTTCTACATACCATGCAGTATGGAAAAAAAAAAGAGATAGATCCTATAGCTGATCTGTGGGGGAGGGGTGCTTCCCAGGTGGCTCAGTGGTAAAGAATTGGTCTGCCAATGGTGGAGACCTGGGTTCAACCCCTGGGTAGAGAAGATCCCTTGGAGGAGGGCATGACGACCCACTCCAGTATTCTTGCCTGGAGAATCCCAGGGATGGCGCATCCTGGTGGGCTACAGGCCATGGGGTCACAAGAGTCAGACGTGACTGAGTGACTGAGCACACACACATGCATGTCTAATCTGCATTATCCCGTGACCGACCACAGGATAATGTCAAGCTAGTGGTAAGGAGCTTCATGAGTGATAGCCCGCTTTAAGGTTAATTGTTGTGGATAATAATCATCCCTGAATTTCACTGGAGGTTCACGTCTAAAAGAAAGATTGTATATTTTCTCCAACTTTTTATTTTGAAAAATGTTCATGTCAGTACCTGTACTTGAAGTTATCAGTTATATATGTATTTTGCAAATTGAAAATAAGTTCACATAACACTTCACACCTGAATACCTCAGCATGCATTTCTTAAGAATAAGGACACATGCCTGTGTATCCACAATACCATTCTCACACCTCAGAAAATCAGCTTCATGTCATTTAAGATATGGTCCATATTCAGATTAATCTGATTATTCCCCAAATGTCTTCTAGAGTTGTTATTCCTCCCAATCCAGGATCCAAACTAGGCTGTGCCCTGCACTTTAAAAATACTCCACACACACGACCTATTTAATCATGGCCTTGAGTCCTCAGTATGAAATAGGTCTATATAGATAATTCTTGTTTAATTAGAAACATGAAGTTTTGTGTTCACAGATGAATTTTCTGTGCTGAAGGGAGTCTGGAAGTCAGAAGAATGCCCTCTTATCCTGTTTATGACAGACAGTCATATGATAGAGTCAGTGGATCTCAGCTTGAATATTTTCTGTGATAGAAAGCTAGCTACTTCATGACATAACCTATTCCAGGGTTGGGGGACTCTTAACTCTTGCACACCGTTTGTCATCACTAATGGATGGAACGTACTAGAAGATGCATTTGGCTTCCCTAACAGATGAAGCTGGTTTTAAAACACCTTTCCAAAATTACAACTGTCCAAATGAGGGCATTCCTCATTATTAATAAGCTTCGTCATCAGAATGGATATAATCTACTATGTGCTATGTACTAAATACATTTAACAGATTATTTTTTATCCTCATGACCACCTCATGAATATTCCTTCCAGTTTATGAGAGGAAAGAAAGGAAGGCTCAGAACATGAAATTACTATACACATACTCATACCACCAGCAACTGTGTGAGCTGGGCTGAACCCAGGTCTGACTCATTTTTTGATCCCATCTGCTTTTTTCTTTTTATCGCTAGACATGTACAAAGTCTGGGTAACCACCTGCTAAGGATGCTCATGATGGGATTCTGGAATCTGAGACCAGAATGCCACTGAAGTCTCTTCTAAACCATAATCCATGGCTCTTTTTGACTCTGTTTTCTCAATGTCTACGAAGAATTATTTGATTATAATTTGGAGGTATGTTGTGTTTTTACACTCATTAAGAATACTCTGTACCAATAATATGCAGAAATAATGATATACTTTTGTGATGTGATTCAATTTAAAAAGGAGGAGGATATGAAAATCTCACCTTATCATAAATTGTAGCATTTCGAGCTGCTGTTGAAACCCACACCTCCTTGAAGAATTTGTCACTCACTGGATCCTGAATGTCTTCACTGGGGCCAGAAAGATAGCCGAGAACAACCCTGAAATATAAGTGTCTTCCTGAATGAGTAACTGAGACAAAAGCAGTTTGTTTGCAGGCACTGTTTCAAATGGTACAGTAATTCAGGCACTCAACCATACAAGCCTTTTTTTTTTTAAAGAAAATTAGAGGAAGCCATTAAGACTAAGTGTGTGTCCACAAGAGAAAAAGACAGCATGTACCCCAATGTTCATTTCAGCACTATTTACAATAGCTAGGACAGGGAAGCAACCTAGATGTCCATCAACAGATGGATAAAGAAGCAGTGGTACATATATACAATGGAATATTATTCAGCCATAAAAAGGAATGCATTTGAGTCAGTTCTAATGTGGTAGATGAACCTAGAGCTTATTATATAGATTGGAGTAAGTCAGAGAGAAACAAATATTGTATGTTGACACATATATATGGAATCTAAAAGATGGTACTAATGAGCCTATTTGCAGGGCAGTAATGGAGATAAAGACACACAGAACAGATTGTGGACACAGTAGGGGAGGGAGAGCATGGGATGAGTTGAGAGAGTAGGGTGGGACGAACTGAGGAAATATACATACTACCATACGTAAAATAGATACCAGTGGGAATTTGCTGTATGACTCAAGGAACTCAAACCAGTGTTCTGTGACAACTTGGAGATGTGGGAAGGGGTGGGAGGTGGGAGGGAGGGTCAAGAGGGAGACAACATATGTATACCTATGGCTGATTCATGTTGATATATGGCAGAAACCAACACAATATTGTAAAGCAATTNAAATAGATACCAGTGGGAATTTGCTGTATGACTCAAGGAACTCAAACCAGTGTTCTGTGACAACTTGGAGATGTGGGAAGGGGTGGGAGGTGGGAGGGAGGGTCAAGAGGGAGACAACATATGTATACCTATGGCTGATTCATGTTGATATATGGCAGAAACCAACACAATATTGTAAAGCAATTATATTCCAATTAAAAATAAATAAATATTCAAAAAAGACTGTGTGTCTTTATTAAAAAAAAATCCTAAGTTGCAAAACAAAACAAAAAACTCTAAGTTGTTATAATGCTTGAAAGTTTTAACTGTTAGACAAGAAAGACCTTCATTTCATTCTAAGAGAGTCCTTGTAAGTTAACCTTGGACCTTGGAAGATAGGACTGGTAGCCAAAGAATGTGTCAGCCAATATGCTGAGCCCTTTCCAAAAATGATCTCAGTAAATCCTCAACAGCCTATGAGGAAGTAACTATTAAAAAAATTTAAAAATAATAAAAAGGGAACAACTATTATTATTTTCCTTTTACAGAAAAGGGAACTAGGCACAGAAAGTTTAAGTAACTCTTTCAAGGCCATACAGCTTAATAAGCTGTTGATCTGGGACTCCAACCTGGATCACCTAACTCCTAAACCTGTGCTTTTAACCAAGACCCAACCTTCTTACCCCCCTTTTTTCCTTCTAACCTTCCCTCTTCCCTCCCTTGGGCCAAGAACTATGCTGAACTCTAGGGTATAGGAATGAACACGAAAGACATGGGGCCTCTCTGGGTGGAGTTAAATTTGGTGGGTAAGATCAACATCGAATCAAGAATCACCCTCAGAAGGAATTGGTTGCAATGTGGTAAATACCAGGTGTGCTTTAAGAGTATGAGATAGGAGTAGTCAGGGAGTCCTTCCCCACCTACCATCTTTCAGGATTCAGTACAAGGTTGCCTCTAAACAACTTCTATGGCTCCTCCTTCTCCCATTTCCTATTTCTCCCGGTCAATCTTTCTCCCTTTGTCCCCCACACTGTGCTTCACATATGCTTTGTTTTTGTCAGAACACCTGCAATATTCATGCACTTTCTGCTTTTAACAGGCCCATCTCCCAGTTCTAGTGCATAAATTTTTTGAGAGAACATGATTTAGTTAGTCTCATATCCCCAGAGTACCTGGCATAAAAGAAGACATGCAGTAGATTGTCTGAGTTAATCAAATATAAACAGAGGACTAGAAATAGTAAGAAATTCTCAAGCAAAGCAAGACAAATTTCAGAGGTCATATTTGAAAATGATGAGAGCTCTTGTACTTACATAAAGCCTGAGAGTTAAAAAGCATGTCTATTTTAATCCTGTGAGGTTGATGGTGCATGATTCCCATCTTACAAATGGGAAACAAAAGGTTGGAGATATCCTATTAGCAGAGCTAGAATCTAAGCTGAGTCCAAAGCCCTTTTCTCACATGCCTGGCAGGTTCAAGGAATAAATAACAAAGGCTTGTGCTGCACTGGAAACAGAAGTGGAGAAACAGGTCTCAGAAGGGTTTTGGCTTTTACACTGCATGAAATTGGGACGCACTGCAGGCACTGGAGCAAGAAGTGACAGAATCTGACTTACATATTAAAAAAACGGCTGCTGTGTTGAGAACAGACTGTGCAGGGCAAGGGCTGAAACACAGAGACCAGTTGGGAGTCACTGCAGTGATCTCGGTGGGAGATGATGGTGGCTTGAGCAGTGGAGAAGAAGGTGGGGAGATCAGGTTTCACTGATGCAGTGGACACAGAGTGTGACAAAAATAGGCATCAGGATGACTAGGGCCTTGGCTTGAGCAACTAGACGAAGGGAGCTGCCATTAGCTGAGATGAGGAATTCTGTGAGTAGAGTCAGTTAGTGAAGGAAGACCAGGAATTCAACTTTGAACCTGTTGGTATATCTATTAAATATTCAAGTGGTGATACTAAGTAGGCAGTTGGATAAATGAACCTGGAGTTTGGGAAAGAAGGTTTGGCTGGAGATATAATTTTGAGAATTGTCCACATATGTATAGTATAGACAAAGAGGACCTCAACAGCAGGGGAGAGAAGAGCAGTCAGTGCTCTTCAGAAAAGCCAGAGGGCGAGTATCCTGGACCAGCACAGTGTGAAATTCTGATGAGAACCAACCGTTGGATTTAACAGGGTGGAGATCACAATATTGTTACCCTCTTAGTATTTAAATATGCAGATTTACATCATCATTTTTAATGACTGCAGAATCTCCAGTTATGTGAAAATTTATCTAACTAGCTCTTTTATTATGACCTTCTGGGTTATTCCCAGTTTTCCATTATTATAAACAAAGCTATAATGAACATAATTTATTCATCACATATAATTACTTTGTGAATGTCTATGATTATTTCACTCAGAGAAATTTAAAAGTTAAAATTCCTCGGTCAAACATTATGCAAAATTTATCTCAGGAAAGACTGTTCCAACACACATAATATTTACCATGCGTGTTCTCCCAGTCAACTCCAATATTACCAACACCTAAAAGAGCTCAGTCAGATTATGAGGATAAAAGGGCATCTCACTTTAGTTTTAGTCTGCACTTTTTCTATCGTATAAAAATTCTCTAAAAGGGAATTCCACGGTGGTCCAGTCGTTAAGACTTGGTGCTTTCACTACGAGGGTCTGGGTTCAAACCCAGGTCAGGGACCTAAGATCCCACAAGCCAAGTGGTGCAGCCAAAAAATAATAATAAATTAAAAAAATTATCTAAAACGAATGAATCTGGCACCTGGGCTCACTATGATTCTTAGAGTTTTATAACCTCGAAATTCTACTTCTACTTCAAATTCTGTCTTCCAGGTGGTGCAGTGGTGAAGAATCCACCTGCCAATGCAAGAGAGGCAGGAGACACGGGTTCCCTCTCTGGGTCGGGAAGATCACCTGGAAGAGGAAGCGGCAACCCACTCCAGTATTCTTGCCTGGGAATTTTCATGGACAGAGGAGCCTTGTGGGCTACAGTCCATGGGGTCGCAGAGAGTTGGACACAACTGAGCACAACCACACGCATGCAGACTATATAGGGATAACTTTCAGAAAAGGATCCTAAAGGACGATGTTTGCACACAGAGGCTGCTGCTCCTTAAGACCCAAAGCAAAATGTAACTGTGTCAAATCTGAAGGACAGTGCAAGTTACAGCAATAAGCCAATTATAATAATGTCTTTGATTTGGGTCCAGTCTAAGCAGCTGAAAACAGCAAAAAAGAATACTTCTGTGGCTTTGCTTTTAAATGAAGACAAGAGGTGAGGCAATGGGTCTGTCAAGTTATCAGTTAAGAACTTGTGAGTAGGAAAAGTATTTATATAAGCCTATAACAGATAATATTCAGTAATAAATTATTTTGCCTGTCAGTTTAATTATTAACAATTTATATTAAAAATACAGTCAATATAATATGAAGTGCCCTGGGTATTTGGGGATTAAGGTTTCAGAGAAAATTAATTTGATTTTGTGCTGATGGGAATAATGGCAATTGTTGAATGTTTAATTGTTTACATCATCAGTGGGACAGTAGGAAGGGCGCAGAAAATTGTCTGCTCCTTCCACTGCTCACGTCTACCAAGGTCACTGATTCGGAGCCCTACCTGGGTGGCTAATGGTTTCTGTTGAGTGATGGCTACATCTGTAAAGTCTGGATAATTTTCTAGGACTTAATAAACTGTTTGGCATGTAGTTGTGACATACAGGGAAGTACTGTGATGGTTCATTCTATTTAGAACTGATGTCACATCAAAATGTGTCTATTTCTATTCAAAAATAAACCAGATGGGAAATGGATTGAAGTTGCATTTTTTTAAGGGGGAAAATGGCTCGACTCTAGGTCACAATGTTTATCTCTGAGGATATTTCCCAGTAAAAAGAGCTAAAATCAACATAAGGTTTTCAGGGTGGTTTTTAATGTATTATTTGTGTCTGCTATTGTGGAAGAGTGAAAATGCTTGTTCAAGAACAACTGCTGCTTTAAGACAGTTTAAAAGTTGCCAGGAAAAATAAAGCAGCTAGGGACAAACTTATCACGAAATGTATAGAGTCAGCAAAAAGCCAAAAGGACAAGAACAAAAATCTTCCAGTTCAGTTCAGTCGCTCAGTCGTGTCCGACTCTTTGTGACCCCATGGACTGCAGCACGCCAGGCCTCCCTGTCCATCACCAACCCCCAGAGCTTACTCAAACTCATGTCCATTGAGTCGGTGATGCCATCCAACCATCTCATCCTCTGTCATCCTCTTCTCCTCCTGCCTTCAATCTTTCCCAGCATCAGGGCCTTTTCAAATGAGTCAGCTCTTTCTATCAGGTGGCCAAAGCACTGGAGTTTCAGCTTCAACATCATTCCTTCCAATGAACACTCAGGACTGATCTCCTTTAGGATGGACTGGTTGGATGTCCTTGCAGTCCAAGGGACTCTCAAAAGTCTTCTCCAACAACATAGTTCAAAAGCATCAATTCTTCAGTGCTCAGCTTTCTTTATAGTCCAACTCTCACATCCATATGTGACCACTGGAAAAACCATAGCCTTGACTAGATGGACCTTTGTTGGCAAAGTAATGTCTTTGCTTTTTAATATGCTGTCTAGGTTGGTCATAACTTTCCTTCTGAGGAGTAAGTGTCTTTTAATTTCATGGCTGCAATCATCATGTGCAGTGATTTTGGAGTCCCCCAAAATACAGTCTGTCATTGTTTCCACTGTTTCCCCATCTATTTGCCATGAAGTGATGCGACCAGATGCCATGATCTTCATTTTCTGAATGTTGAGCTTTAAGCCAACTTTTTCATTCTCCTCTTTCACTTTCATCAAGAGGCTCTTTAGTTCTTCTGCACTTTGTGCCATAAGGGTGTTGTCATCTGCATATCTGTGGTTATTGATATTTCTCCCGGCAATCTTGATTCTAGCTTGTGCTTCATCCAGTCCACTATTTCTCATGATGTACTCTGCACATAAGTTAAATAAGCAGGGCGACAATATATAGCCTGGATGTACTCCTGTCCTGATTTGGATCTAGTCTGTTGTTCCATGTCCAGTTCTAACTGTTGCTTCTTGACCTGCATACAGACTTCTCAAGAGGCAGGTCAGGTGGTCTGGTATCCCCATCTTTTTAAGAATTTTCCACAGTTTGTTGTGAGCCACACATTCAAAGGCTTTGGCCTAGTCAATAAAGCAAAAGTACTCCTGCTTCCAATGATGAAAATCCTAAAGCATTACTGAAGAATAAAAATTTTGAAGAAACTGAAGTACATACCTTGTTCTTCAATAGGATGGCTCAATATTATAAAGACATCAGCTCTTTTTATATTAACCTATACTCCAGTATTCTTGCCTAGAAAATCCCATGGACAGAGGAGCTTGGTGAGCTACAGTCCATGGGGTCACAAAAGAGTCAGATACAACTTAGACACTAAGCAACAGCAACAAAAAATATACTGTAGTCATGATAAAAAAAAACTAATGAGGGAACTTGAATAAACAATGTTAAAGTTCATGTGGAAGAATGAATAAGAGTAGCCAAGGTTATTTTGGAAAAAATATACTAATTTGGGGAAGTGGTATGGTAGGAAGGAAGTAGTATTAAAGTACACAGTTATGATAATTAAAATGATACCACACAGGAAGCAGTAGAGAGTACAAATAGGATGTATGGCAATTTGGTACAGCATAAAGAGGCACTGCAGGCTAGAGAGACAAACAGTACTGTAGTCATGCAGTTCTGGATCAGCTGGTTTCTCCAGCAAAAAGAGTTAGAGTCCCTGCTTCCTTTCTAACATTAAAATAATTTGCAGATGCTGAATGTAAAATATAATATCAGGGACTTCTATGGTGGTCCAGTGGCTAAGACTCCACACTCCCAAGGCAGGTGACCTAGGTTCAATCCCTGGTGAGGGAACTAAATCCCACACGCCATAACTAAGAGTTCACATGCCACGACTGAAGATCCCGTGTGCAACTAGGACTCAGGGCAGCCAAATAAATAATAAATAAGTAAATAAATATTAAAAACCTAAGTAAATATAAAAAAATAAAAAGTAATATTAAATAAGCCCTAGAAGATAAAATATAAGGAAGGAGGAAATATTTTGTCTTGAGTTGGGGAAGCTAGTCTAAGCATATTTATGAAAGTGGGGAGAAAAAAGAAAAAACTGATAGATTTGATTAATGAGAATTGAAGTTTCCCCCAAATACTATAAACATGATTAAAAAGCAATTGGCAAGTCAGATTTGCAACAAATGGGAGAAAGAAATTAGCATCTTGTATACTTAAATTACTTATAAGTCATTTAAAAAAGCGAAACATTCCAACAAAATGGACAAAGGACATGAACAGTCTAGACAGCTTACAAAAGAACAAGTACAAATGGGTAATGGATACATTTTTAAACTCTCGAATTGCACATTTAAAAAAAAGGGGAAATTCATTTTGAAACCCAACAAATTGGCAAAGATTAAATAAAATAACAGAATTCAGAAAAGATGGGAGGAAAAAGCCCTCTAAAACATTGTTAGAGATACAATATGAAGTCAGAGGGCAAAGGCAACTATACACTTCCTTTGGCTAGAAATTCCAGGGTTAGGATTTAGTTAAGTCACAATTAAGGTGAGCAAGATGCTTCTACAACCACACCCACTTTTGTTAAGTCATTGATAAATCTGCCTGTTACTGAGGTTCTCCTTAAAGAAATTATGGCATACTCGTACGATGTGATACAATGCAGACATTAAATGTATTAGAATGGAGCTATTAAATGTTATAGAACACAATGACATGGAAAAGTGTGTGCAACATTGTTTAAATAATAAAAAACTGTGGAAATACAAGAACCCAATTATGTTTAAAAAAATAAATACAACACAGTGATATTTATGTATAGAAAAAAGTGGAATGAGATACATACCATGTTAAAATTATTAGCCCTGGGTGGTGGGATTACAGATAAAATTTAATTTTCTTATTGCTTTTCTGTGTTTGCCAAATTTTCTATAATGAAAATATGTTGAAATCAGAACTCTGCCTCTATAATTATTATACATTTAGAAATTTATAAAGAAGCCCACACCTTTAAAGAGAATACTTAAGTTCTCATGGAACTGAAAAGGTATGACATTTATCTCTAGTTTACAGGAGGAAATATTTGTTCCCCTATATAACCTGCAGTAGGCAATCAATGGGTTGATTAACAGGGTACTGATTTTAAACTCTGCCCTCTAAACAAAACAAATTGACATTAGAAGCTAACTGAAATATCAATAATCAGAAGAAAAAAGAAAAACCTTACTGGCAAAACAATTAGTAACAGATGTGAATAAAAACAGAGGTCTGACACATTCTGAGGGATGCATTTGCTGAGTTCCTGGGGCAGAAAGAGCAGAATGAAGCGAAGCTTGGTTCTCACAAGCCAGAGTCTGGAGCGGGTCTGAGGGAAGAGCCTCCAGCATCTGCAGGAGGGAAGCAGCCTGTCTGCCCGTGAGCCCGTTTCCAGAAGCGGCTGCTAACGTGGGAAAGCTGACAACAGGAGGACTGCACCGTGTGTGTGCTGCCTTTCACCAGAAAGCGTCAGGCGCCACCTTAACTGGGGGCACTTGTCTCAGTGTCACTGCAGGGACCACACTGAAATCCCGTCCTGGCCAGTTCAGTTCTCTCTGCGTGCCTCAGTCACTCAGGCGTGCCCAGCTGTGTGTGACCCTGTGGACTGCGGCCCACCAGGCTCTTCCGTCCATGGGATTCTCCAGGCCAGAATACTGGAGTGGGCTGCCATTTCCTTCTCCAAGGGATCTTCCTGACCCCGGGATCAAGCCGGGGTCTCCTGCATTGCAGGCAGATTCCAGAATCATACAGTTGTGGACTTCCTGAAAAAGCTTACAGGTGGGAGGGTGGTTGGGGTGTTTCATAGACAGTGGGAGCTCAGCGTGTTTGCAGTGACTGGGGAGGAGGGAGAAGAGAGAAGAAGCCACTGTGGAGGGAACAGAGAAGTGACAGAATCTGAGTCAGGTTCTCGAAGGATCACCCTGTCTACTGACACTGGGACACAGGGGCTGGGAGGGGCCAGTTAGAGCCACGCCCAGGGAAGTTCTGAGTAACTTAATTGAATGAAGGACTCATTTAGGACCACACAATCCTTGGTTCTCAGCCCAGTGCTCTCTCCGCTGGACCACAGATCTGTTTAAAACTCACGTCTTCCTGTAGAAGATCAGGAATCTTCTATGTCTGGAGTCATCTCAAATCTGAGAACTGAAGTTTCCACATTTACATTTGACACCAGTAATCTCTAGCATTCTCCTTTCGTGATTTTAAAAATCATACCCTTGTATCACTGGAACTATTTCCATTTCTAAAAGTGGACTCACTATAAAAAACTTAAATAGACACTAGGTGGCTTGACTAAATCTATTAATAGATTTAAAATGGTAGTTTTTTTTTTTTTTTTTACACATAAAAATAATAAAAGCTATTAAAATAGGAAATGTTTGTGCCCCACACAAAGCCATTTTGTACCACATCCTGTGTTCTGGGGACACTGTTTTGAAAAAAGAAGAACCTGGAGAGTGCAGGTGTGCTGAGAGTTAAGAGGCTGGGCTGGGTCGCAGTGCCTACTGCAGAGGGACACCCAGCTTCAGAGACCCACCGAAAGCACTGAAGCCGAAGTCCTTGGGCAAATCGACCAGCTTGGTACTCTTTTCCATCCATTACCGAAGGGACTGTCTCCGTGTCCTGCACAATGACAGCCATTTCACTGTCTCGCTTGCCCAGCATGCTTCGGTCATTTATGTTGGCAGAGCCTATAAGGAGAAAGTGTAACTGACATTTATGTTGGCAAAGCCTATAAGGAGAAACAGTGTAACTGAACAATTTTCTTGTCGAGGTAGACACTCACTTGTCGTCCAGACTTGATTCTTCCTTGCTAAACAAACCCTTGTTTTGTTTGGTTATCAAGAGGTGCGGTGCTCTAGGGAAGCAGTGACCTCCCTAAGCCAGGGGTGAATCTCGATCTAAGTCAGCCATGTTCATGACATTATTTCTACCAGTGACTGCTGAGAAATAGGCACTTGTCATGATTCTCGCCATTGTAACATGAAGGCAAATCTGCCAGGGGCTTCTGAGAAAGTTTTCTACTTTTTATTAACAGAGACAAGAACAGGATGTCTCTTCCAGTCTTTGGATACTCCAGCTTGAAAGGGTGTATGAAAGCATGATTCTAGGAGCTGTAGCAGCTATTTTGTAACCAAGAGGACAAACAGATAAAGACAGCAGAGAAGAAAGAAGAAAGACTTTGAGTCTTTAAGTCACTGAACTAGCCAACTCTAGAACTTCTTACCATCTTACCTTATCTTTCCTATTGTTTCACATACCTCTAGCTGAATTTTCTACCTTGTAGCTCAAGGGATTCTAACTGATATAATCATTAAGCACACAAAGAAACAAGAATGCTTACCAGTTCAGTTCAGTTAGCTTTTATACGTAATAATTAAATTTTGCAGACTTTAACTCATGGTCATATAATTATAAATGTCAAAACCCAAGAAGACCTTCACAGCAATATAATCCACTCTCAAATACAGACTATCATTAGTGGCTATGAGTTTCCATTCTCTTGCCTCACTTGAGAGGCACAGCAATGGCTTCTCTATCAACTTCTCTCCATTCTATTTTTAAACCCAAATGAGCTGAGAATGTCAACTTTCACATGTATTCGAACATTAGTTCAATGTGTATCTTCTGCATTCCTCTGTCATGTATTGTTACTTTTTCTGCATTAACCATCATGGATCCACACTTTTGAATCCTTGAGGTATTCTACAAACTACAGAAGGGCCTGGCTGATTCTCTTTTTCCTTCTTGCTCCTCTTGCTCTAGGCCCACACTCCACTGCTTCTGCAGACTCAGAGCAGAAGGGTCAGGGTTGAACAGGAGCTCGGAGCTACCCTCTGAGATGGGGGCCATTATGGTGGAAGGTGTTAGCAGCCCTGCCCCAAGCCCAAATGGCAGGATATTAGACTGAGAGGAAGTCGGCTCCTCCTAAAGGGACTTCACTGCCATTTGCCACATATTGCATGCATGCATGCTTGCTAAGCCACTTCAGTTGTGACTCTGTGACCCCATGGACTGTAGCTCGCCAGGCTCCTGGCACCCCACTCCAGTACTCTTGCCTGGAAACTCCCATGGATGGAGGAGCCTGGTAGGCTGCAGTCCATGGGGTCGCTAACAGTCGGACACGACTGAGCAACTTCACTTTCACTTTTCACTTTCATGCATTGGAGAAGGAAATGGCAACCCGCTCCAGTGTCCTTGCCTGGAGAATCCCAGGGACAGGGGAGCCTGGTGGGCTGCCGTCCATGGGGTCGCACAGAGTCAGACATGACCGAAGCGACTCAGCATCAGCGGCAGAGCTGGCAGAAGGGTTCTTTACCACTAGCGCCACCTGGGAAGCCCTTGCCATAATATTGTCACATAATTAATATACAAATCTATGATAACTGTGGATATGAATGGTGCCCCACAGGGACTCTGGGTGACAGAGAAAGGATGGAGCACCTCGCAGAAATTTGGGAGCACCACTAGGGTGCTGTAAGGTGAGCCCCACCTTTGAAAAGTGTTGTTTTGTTAGTGACAAATCAACTTTTACACATACACTTACATTTTAATCACACTATAAAATTTGCCTCCTCTATTGCAGACAAATCACACTATAAAATTTGTCTTTGGGCTTGACATTTGGCCCAGCATTAATTTGGGCAAAATCATTTAATCTTTCTCAGCTTTAATTTATCTTTCATAAGTCAAGATCATAATACAGACCTTGTCGGGTTGTTGTGAGAATTAAATAAGACCACGTGAAAGCACTTACTGATCTATAAACTGCTCCGCAAATTCTAATTATTATTGGCGTTATTATCAGATACTTGTTACCTAGATAATACCTGCACTAGAGAACCTGCCTCAAGAGGGGGAAATTTGGTAGCCTGGAAGATCCCATGGACAGAGGAGCCTGGTGGGCTGCAGTCCATGGGGTCAGGAACAGTCGGACACAACCGAACGATTTCACTTTCACTTTCATGAATTGGAGAAGGAAATGGCAACCCACTCCAGTGTTCTTGCCTGGAGAACCCAGGGTCAGCGTAGCCTCGTGGGCTGCTGTCTATGGGGTCGCACAGAGCCGGACACAACTGAAGTGACTTAGCAGCAGCAGCGTTTGTAGCCAAGAAGCCTCCTCTCTGCATGAACTGCCCCTTACCCAGGTGTGTGAACTGTCAGGGGTGAGGAGTAGGGTCCCCCAAGTGCTGCTTTGGGGCTTACCAGGTGGCTCAGTGGTAAAGTATCCGCCTGCCAAGCAGGAGACACTGGTTCGATCCCTGGGTTGGGAAGAGCCCCTGGAGTAGGAAATGGCACCCCACTCCCCTATTTTTGTCTGGAAAATTCCATGGAAGAAGACCCTGGCGGGCTACACAGTCCTGCTGCTGCCGCTGCTGCTGAGTCGCTTCAGTCCGACTCTGTGCGACCCCACAGACGGCAGCCCACCAGGCTCCTGCGTCCCTGGGATTCTCCAGGCAAGAACACTGGAGTGGGTTGCCATNCATGGAAGAAGACCCTGGCGGGCTACACAGTCCTGCTGCTGCCGCTGCTGCTGAGTCGCTTCAGTCCGACTCTGTGCGACCCCACAGACGGCAGCCCACCAGGCTCCTGCGTCCCTGGGATTCTCCAGGCAAGAACACTGGAGTGGGTTGCCATTTCCTTCCCCAGTGCAGGAAAGTGAAAGTGAATTGGATCAGCCGTGCCCGACTCTTAGCAACCCCGTGGACTGCAGCCCACCAGGCTCCTCCGTCCACGGGATCTCCCAGGCAAGAGTACTGGAGTGGGGTGCCAGCGCCTTTTCCAGCTATACAGTCCCCAGCAGAGGCCGCTGTCGGGCCGGGGCTGCTGAATTGGGAAGACACTGCTCTTCACTGTCTGGCAGCCTGAGGAAATGAGCCCTCTGGAAAGCTTTTTACACACACACACATTTTCATACCGGTCTCCCTAGACTCCCTCCCAGCACTGAGGGCCCCACACTCGCCAGCAGAGGAATGCATTCCTGGCATTCTAGACTAGAATTCCAGGGTGTGGAATTCTAATTCTAATTAGAGGGTGTGTTTTCTTGTACTTCCAGGGTCTTCCCAGGGCATTCACTCTCGACCACACAGGATAAGCGAGCTGTGCTTGTCTCGCGCTCATGATCAGTCATGTTCGACTCTTTGCGACCCTTTGGGCTGTAGCCCACCAGGCTCCTCTGACCATGAAATTTCCTAGGCAGGAATACTGGAATCCTCCAGGGGCTCTTCCAGACTGAGGGACTGAACCTGCGTCTCCTGTGTTTTCTGCACTGTAGGCAGATTCTTTACCTAGTGAGCCATCAGGGAAGCCAGGATAACGGATTGGCTACTACTTATTAGGAATGTGGAGAAGGGGAAGAGAAAACTTCAGATGAATTTAATAAATGAGATACTAAAAATGAGATATTGATGGAGGTAAACATTATTTCCCTTTTTGTTGTTAAACATTCCCATATTCTGAAAATCAAATTCAGAACAGCAGGCTATAGTAGTAATCCATTTCTACAGAAAATATGAGGAAGAAGAGTGGGCAAGGACTCTAGGAAGATACACACTCAAGGGTTAAGGGTGGTGAGTGCTTTCTGGCAAAGGGAAGGAGACACTAAGGGGAATTTTGACCTTTTACTCTATATGAGTCCTTAGAAATTGAATTGTTTTCAACAAATGTACTCTGTATTTTTACGGTGACTGCAATCCTTTGGTTTATTAGGACATTGTCTTGATAATTTAGAACCATTTAATTTTTGGAAAATGACCTTTTCTAAGCCTGTTATTAGGAACTTTTTAAATACTGTGAAATATAGTAAAATAGAAAAGAGTATATGAAAACTTATAAGTACAACTTAGGTAATGACTTTAGGAAATCATCGAATTTATTACCCAAGCTGAAAAACAGAACATTACCACATTCTAGAAGTCCTCAGCTATCTTCCTATGGAAGTCCTTCCCTTCCCAGGAGAGAAACTTTATATAGAATTTTGTGTTCATCATGCTAGGATGATGTTTTCCTGAACAAACAAGTTTACTTTGGGCTTATTTTTAATTTGTGTAAATAGAACCATACAGTAGATAATCTTTGGAGACTCGCTTCTTTCATTCAACATCATATCTTTGGGATTTATCTTATACATATCGTAATGCATTATTTTCCTTAAATGAGCACCCACAAACCTATTTATTCATTCTACTGTTGATGGATGTTTGGGTTGTTTCCAGAGTTTTGCTATGATACACAGTTATATTCTACATAGTGGTGTATATGTTTCCTGATGTACACATGTGGGAGTTTCACGGGGCTCTGTACACAAGAATGGCATCCCTGGTGTTGCTTAGTATTGCCAGCACTTGGACTGTCCAGTTTTTGATTTTTGCCAGTCGGTATTTTGAAAACCTGTTCTTTTCCTCATTACCATATTAATGAGGATGAACATCTGTCGTATATTATGGGACTCAGGTATGTCCTTTTTGGGGGTGCTCCTATGTGATTCCTCTGCCCATCTTTCTTTGGATATTGTCTTTCCTTGTTGATTTAGTTCTTTATATGTTTTGAATGGGCTTCCCTGGTGGCTCAGAAGGTAAAGAATCTGCCTGCAATGCAGGAGACCTGGGTTTGATCCCTGGGTTGGGAAGATCCCCTGGAAGAGGGCAAGGCAACCCACTCCAGGATTCTTGCCTGGAGAATCCCCATGGACAGAGGAGCCTGGTAGGCTACAGTCCATGGGGTTGCAAAGAGTATTAAGTGTGTGGCAAATACTCTTCTTTCAGTTTGTGGTTTATCTTTTTATTTTACTTATATTGCATATTTTGATGAATAAAGTTCTGAATTTTAATGCAGTTAAATTTATCTGTCATTTCCTTTGTGATTTTGCTTTTTTAAAATGTCTTGTTTAAGAAATTGTTAATTCTCCTGTGATAGACAGAATAATGACCTCTAAAGATGACTATGTCGTAATACCCAAAGTTGGTATATTACATGGTAAAGGGGAATTAAGGCTGCAGGTGGAATTAATAGATGGTGCTAATCAGCTGACCATAAAAATAAGGACATTGCCCTAGATTATCTAGGTGTTCAGTATAATCACAAGAGTCTTTAAAAGTAAAAGGAATTCAGAGAGATGTGGTTACAGAAGAATGGGTTGACCCTTGGAGGACCTTCACAGAGATGTAACATTGCTGCCTTCAAAGACAGAAGAAAGGGACCATGAACCAAGGACTGAGGGTGGCCACTCAAAGCTGGAAAAGGCAAGGAAATGGATTCTCCTCAGTGCTAAACTGCTTCAGTTTTGTCGAATACTAGAGTAGCTTGCAACCCAGGGATCGAACCTGCATCTCTTACATCTCTTGCATTGGCAGGCAGGTTCTTTACATTAGCTCCATCTGGGAGGCTAAGAACAAAGCTAGTGGAGGTGATGGAATTCCAGTTGAGTTGTTTCAAATCCTGGAAGATGATGTTGTGAAAGTGCTGCACTCAATATGCCAGCAAATTTGGAAAACTCAGCAGTGGCCACAGGACTGGAAAAGGTCAGTTTTCATTCCAATTCCAAAGAAAGGCAATGCCAAAGAATGCTCAAACTACCGCACAATTGCACTCATCTCACACGCTAGTAAAGTAATGCTCAAAACTCTCCAAGCCAGGCTTCAGCAATATGTGAACCGTGAACTCCCTGATGTTCAAGCTGGTTTTAGAACAGGCAGAGGAACCAGAGATCAAATTGCCAACATCCGCTGGATCATGGAAAAAGCAAGAGAGTTCCAGAAAAACATCTATTTCTGCTTTATTGACTATGCCAAAGCCTTTGACTGTGTGGACCACAATAAACTGTGGAAAATTCTGAAAGAGATGGGAATACCAGACCACCTAACCTGCCTCTTGAGAAATCTGTATGCAGGTCAGGAAGCAACAGTTAGAACTGGACATGGAACAACAGACTGGTTCCAAATAGGAAAAGGAGTACGTCAAGGCTGTATATTGTCTCCCTGCTTATTTAACTTATATGCAGAGTACATCATGAGAAACGCTGGACTGGAAGAAACACAAGCTGGAATCAAGATTGCCGGGAGAAATATCAATAACCTCAGATATGCTGATGACACCACCCTTATGGCAGAAAGTGAGGAGGAGCTAAAAAGCCTCTTGATGAAAGTGAAGGAGGAGAGCGAAAAAGTTGGCTTAAAGCTCAACATTCAGAAAACGAAGATCATGGCATCCGGTCCCATCACTTCATGGGAAATAGATGGGGAAACAGTGGAAACAGTGTCAGACTTTATTTTTTTGGGCTCCAAAATCACTGCAGATGGTGACTGCAGCCATGAAATTAGAAGACGCTTACTCCTTGGAAGAAAAGTTATGACCAACCTGGATAGTATATTCAAAAGCAGAGACATTACTTTGCCGACTAAGGTCCGCCTAGTCAAGGCTATGGTTTTTCCTGTGGTCATGTATGGATGTGAAAGTTGGACTGTGAAGAAGGCTGAGCGCCGAAGAATTGATGCTTTTGAACTGTGGTATTGGAGAAGACTCCTGAGAGTCCCTTGGACTGCAAGGAGATCCAACCAGTCCATTCTGAAGGAGATCAACCCTGGGATTTCTTTGGAACGAATGATGCTAAAGCTGAAACTCCAGTACTTTGGCCACCTCCTGCGAAGAGTTGACTCATTGGAAAAGACTCTGATGCTGGGAGGGATTGGGGGCAGGAGGAGAAGGGGACGACCGAGGATGAGATGGCTGGATGGCATCATGGACTCAATGGACGTGAGTCTGAGTGAACTCTGGGAGATGATGATGGACAGGGAGGCCTGGTGTGCTGCGATTCGTGGGGTCGCAAAGAGTCGGACATGACTGAGCGACTGAACTGAACTGAACTGGGAGGCTTCTAGAAGAAACACAGCCCTGCTGACATCTTGATTTTAACCCAGTGAGATCTATGTTGGACTTCTAACCTACGTAACTTTTAGACAATAATTTTGTGCTGTTTCAAGTCACTAAGTTTGTGTTCATTTGCTACAGCAGTAATAGACAACTAGTACACCAACTCTACCCTATTTAGGCCTATGTGCTTTAATTAATTCCCTTATTTATTTTTAGCTGCACCATGCGGCATATGGGGTCCTAGATCTCCCTGCGTTGGAAGTGCAGGGTCTTAACCACTGGACCTCCAGGGAAGTCCTTGGCGGGCTGCTCAATACTTTCTAACCACGTGTGTTCCCTGTGCCTCCAGTCCAGGAGTTCTCAGCTTGGCTGCACAGGAGCATCATCTAGGAAGCTTTAAAAAGATAATGGTGCCAAAACAAAAATAGAAAGCAAAAAAAGCCTTGATATCTGGGCCCTAAGCCAGACCAATTAATCACAATTTCTGGAAGTAGGAACCAGGCATTATTAGTATTTTCTCCTAACATCACTCCATTCTTTTATCAATTAACCCAACTTTCTTTTGTGGGGGAGAGGATCTATTTGAAAGTAAACTGCAGACATGAATAAACTTTCCCCTAAATGACAGTTCTATTTATCTGAACTCAAACCCATCTGTGTTTGAAATTGTTCTGTGGTGACAGTGAAAACATCTGATTAACTGAGTGGAGCTAGGAAGACTCCTATCAGAGTGATGGAAATATCCTGTATCTTGTTCTGGGTGGTGGTTACATAAATGTAAACATATGTGAATATTCATTAAGCTGTACATTGAAGTTTTGTGCCATTTATTACATATAAGTAAGTTAAGTGAAGTCGCTCAGTCGTGTCTGACTCTTTGTGACGCCATGGACTGTAGCCCACTAGGCTCCTCCGTCCATAGGATTCTCCAGGCAAGAATACTGGAGTGGGTTACCATTTCCTTTTCCAGGGGATCTTCCTGACCCAGGGATCAAACCCCAGTCTCCTGCATTGGAGGCAGACGCTTTAACCTCTGAGCCACCAGGAAAGCCCCATTACTATATATAATACATTAATTGAAAAAGAATAGTCCACAAAACAAAAACAAAAACAAAAAAAAAGCCCCTAGGCAATCCTAAGGCAGTCAGGGTTGAGACCCATGGGACTCGCTCTTTACCGGGGCAGCCTTTCAACTACAGACACTTATCTCGAGCCTGCCTTTAAGCACCAAGATCCATTCCCTCCACGGGGTTTCCCACATATCACCCTTGCTGACTGCCTCTCAGCACCAGTTCATCAGTATCCATCCCAATGGTTCTGGTGTTTGGTGGAAAGAATACCTGCCTCCCCTGCAGTCCCTGAGGTGGGTAGGGCAGAGGCACTGTGTGACCACGTTTTGTGTCTATTGTGACGTGCGGTGGACTGCATGTGTGCATGCTAAGTCACTTCGGGCATGTCCAACTCTTTGTGACCCAGTGCATCATAGTTGGTTCTTTACCACTAGTGCCACCGGGGAAGCTCATGCAGTGAATTAGTGAAACCGAAAGAAAGAAAAAAAAAAAAATCATTTCATTTAGTTAACAGGATAGACTTAAATTCTACTTAAGGATACCCTTGTTTTATTTAGGAAAGAAAATAACTGTTAGTTTGGCTATATGCCAATAAGATGAATTAGAAAACAGGACTTGGTCACAGATTTTAGAACCAACAGGGTCACTGGGGGTAAGACATAATTAAAGCTAAAGCTGAAACTCCAGTACTTTGGCCACCTCATGCAAAGAGTTGACTCATTGGAAAGGACTCTGATGCTGGGAGGGATTGCGGGTGGGAGGAGAAGGGGACGATAGAGGATGAGATGGCTGGATGGCATCACAGACTCGATGGATGCGAGTCTGAGTAAACTCCGGGAGTTGGTGATGGACAGGGAGGCCTGGCGTGCTGTGATTCATGGGGTCGCAAAGAGTCGGACACGACTGAGCGACTGAACTGAAAGCTGTACATGAAAGAGATCTCAGTGTAAGAAACCAAGTATTTCCTTGTGAAGAAAAAATAAGGATAAACCATTTAGTCATTCTTCTTATGATAGATTATGCAGTAATTCTGATGTAAATCTGCCATGTTAGAAAATTTAATCACAGGTTACTTTAACTTTTTTAAGCTCTTAATGACTTAACACCTGTAAAATAGCCTCAACCTAATTTCTGAAGTTCCTCTTTGAGAATTTTAAACACTGTTCTCTGTGTAATGAACTTAAACAGGCCAAATGTCTGAGAGCAGCATCAACAAGCCTGTTTCTCCCATAGAGGTGAAAAGAACAAAAGTATACATGGATTTTTCCATGGATTTTCCAGGGGAAAATCTGTCCTGCCCTTGGGGAAGAAGAAAAAGAAATCCAACCCCTAAAGACTAGCAAGTGAGACTTCTTCATACTCCCAAGGTCACATCTTCAGTTTCAAGAAAGTAGATAACAACTGTATGCAGAAAGGATCAATTATTGCTGCTGCTACTGCTAAGTTGCTTCAGTCGTGTCCGACTCTGTGTGACCCCAGAGACGGCAGCCCACCAGGCTCTCCCATCCCTGGGATTCTCCAGGCAAGAACACTGGAGTGGGTTGCCACTTTCTTCTCCAATGCATGAAAGTGAAAAGTGAAAGTGAAGTCGCTCAGTCGTGTCCAACTCCCAGCGACCCCATGGACTGCAGCCCACCAGGCTCCTCCATCCATGGGATTCTCCAGGCAAGAGTACTGGAGTGGGGTGCCGTTGCCTTCTCCAATTATTGCTAGTCTAAATAAATTGTAGCCTTTGAGAGTTTAAAGACCTTTCTATAAAATAAGTCAAAAACCCTACAGATTTATTTCACTCAGACACTAAAAACTACTTTGCATTTATACTTGATATAAAAGTAAAGCAGGTTGAAAGTCAAAAAGACTTTTAAAAGGAAAATATTTACATCTGTCAATTTTTACTTCAAGAATTCTGAAATCTCCCTGAAGAGATCAACCGACCTCTATCTGGCTTTGTTTGTTTGTTTTTCCATTTCAACAAGCATCAGTATTTTCACTTTCCTTATTGTCACTGTCAATTTGAATATAAAAATATTCTGAGATTAGCTTCTAAAGAGGCAAAGACAAGAATAGCTTGGGGAAATAAGAGAAAACTTGTTTATTAGGGGAGATAGGGGAAGAAATGAATCCTTAAAGAGCTCTGATCCCTATTGGGCAAGAGATTGAAGACACAAGATATTTCTCTTAAAGGCCCAGTAAGTATTGAAAGAATGTGTGTGTGTGTGTGTGTGTGTATCATGTATATTATGATCTACATATTTTCTGGCTTCAGAAATGCTTTTCTTTCTTTTCAAATCATGTTCCAGAGAAGACAGTCTCATTACTCCTAGGTATGAGATTTTTCTTTCTTTTCTCAGTGGAGGATAGAAATGGAAAAGGCATATTTACTGTCAATTTTTTCCAGAACACTCCATGACACTTAGTTTCTTAAAAAATAGATATCTTATAGCTGAGAAACTACATTTCATTTAAAACAGATGAGTGGAATGCCCAACAGTGGGACACAGCATATCTCTCTCTTTTTTTTTTTTTTTTAAGTAACATCCCCTCACCCTTGTCAATTCATTTATCTGGCTGGTTATTAATACTCATTTTCTCATTTTGACCTTTCAGTGTTTATGTAAAATGATATTAGAAGGCAAACCAACGCCATGATGGGAAAATGAAGCTTTCCAGGTGCACGAAAGAATGGAGCTACAAACCCACCGTTCTCAGCAATTCTAATCTGGGTAGAAGTACAACCAGTAACACCCTTGAATCTGTCATGGGGTGAGGGCTGCAGGAAAAGGCTGCAGACCTTAGTCTAGGGCTACATTGTATTATTACTGCACAAGCTGGTCTACTCTGTACCCTGATTCAGTTCAGTTCAGTCACTCAGTCATGTCCGACTCTTTGCGACCCCATGAATCGCAGCACGCCAGATTAGTAACATCCAAAATACTGGCTCCAGGGGAAAAATGGTAAGCATAGATATTGCTGTTGCTGTTGGATAGTTGCTTAGTTGCATCTAACTCTTTTGTGACCCCATGGACTGCAGCCTGGCATGTTCCTCTGGGATTTCCCAGGCAAGGATACTGGAGTGGGTTGCCATTTCCTTCTCCAAGGGATCTTCCCAATCCAGGGATCAAACCCACATCTCCTGCATTGGCAGGCCAGTTCTTTACCACTGGGCCACCAGGGAAGCTCCAAGCATAGATGTAGTGATATTTAAACATCCTTCTGATCCTGACGCTTGCAAAAAACCTTGGATCTGAGGTAATGGTTAGGTGGATGTGGTGGGAGCACATATGAAGTCCTGCCAGGCAACCAGGTACTCACTTATGACCCACTTCCCTTCCCAAACCTCGCCCTTCCAGCCCTGAAATCTAGGTACTTGTTTTTAAAAAGGGAATAATAAAGAATTAATGAGCGCAGACTGATTGCGGCACTGCTGGGATAGACTGCTGTCTCTGGACACTGTAATTTGCACAATGGCCATTTAATTGTTCTGTGCCTCTGTTACTTCACAGATAAAAACAGGGATTAGAAAGGACATAAGCGAAAAAGACTGCTTCAGAAATGTTTTAGATACTGATGCTCTCAACTGCAAAGGAAGCTTCAAAGGAATAAAAAGAATGATTTTTGCATGAGGTAAGTCAGCTGACAAGGAACACAATTAGAGACCAAGTACTCACCAATAATCACAGTGTTGTCATCAGCAATTAGCAACTTGCTGTGGACGTAGATAAGCTCAGTGACTAGGTTTCCTTCAAGCTCTGCATGTGTTCTAAGACCACAGAAGGATATATAATTTATCCACTGATTGCCAACTGTAAATTAAACAAATCACTAAAATTAATATGACCAAGCTCAATAAAGGCTTAGATTTTACTGTCTTTCAAAACAAATATACCGCTTCAACAGGTTAAGAATAGATTGCATAACATATATATGTATGTGTGTGTACATAATTTTAGAATGCATCTAGGATCTATTTTTACTTTCTGAAGAGTTTTATATTGCTAATATAAATGGAGATATAATTTCAAAATATCTTACTGAAGTGATGTCTATGAATCCCCAATGCTAGGTGATCCCCAAATAAATTCAAATATGAACATTTTATTTTAAAGATTTATTGAGTAACTACTGAAGAGTGATAACTGAAGTATAGCCACAGTGGGACAACCTAAGATTTGCATCTGTCTGGGTTGACACCTGCTGCTGTTTATTCTATTATTTTTTTAAATTTACTTATTTGCCTGCATTAGGTCTTAGTTGCAATACTCGGGATCTTCATTGTATCTTGGGGGATTTTTTTTCATTGCGGTGTGTGGGCTTCTCTCTATTTGTGGCTCATGAGCTTATTAGTTGCAGTACATGGCCTTAGTCGCTCGGCAGCATGTGGGATCTTAGTTTCCCAACCAGGGATCAAACCCTCGTCTCCTGCATTGGATGACAGATTCTTTTCTTTTTTTTTTTTTAATCCAATTTTATTTTATTTATTATTTTACCATTAAAATTTTTTTAAATTGGAGGCTACTTACTTTACAATATTGTGGTGGTTTTTGCCACACATTCACATGAATCAGCCATGGGTGTACATGTGTTCCCCAACCTGACCGTCCCTTCCACCTCCCTCCCCATCCCATCCCTCAGGATCATCCCAGTGCACCAGCCCTGAGCACCCTGTCTCATGCATCAAACCTGGACTGGCGATCTATTTCACATATGATAATATACATGTTTCAATGCTATTTTCAATGCTATTATCTCAAATCACCCCACCCTCACCTTCTCTCTCAGAGTCCAAAAGTTTGTTCTTTACATCAGTGTCTCTTTTACTATCTCGCATATAGGGTCATCATTACCATCTTTCTAAGTTCCATATATATGCATTAACATACTGTATTGGTGTTTTTCTTTCTGACTTACTTCGTTCTGTGTAATAGGCTCCAGTTTCATCCACCTCATCAGAACTGATTCAAATGCTTTCTTTTTAATGGCTGAGTAATATTCCATTGTGTATATGTACCACAGCTTTCTCATCTGTTTGTCTGCTGATGGTCATCTAGGTTGCTTCCATGTCCTGGCTATTGTAAACAGTGCTGCGATGAACATTGGGGTATACATGTCTCTTTCAATTCTGGTTTCCTTGATGTGTATGCCCAGCAGTGGGATTGCTGGGTCGTATGTCAGTTCTATTTCCAGTTTTTTAAGGAATCTCCACACTGTTCTCTATAGTGGCTGTACTAGTTTGCATTCCCATCAACAGGGTAAGAGGGTTTAGATGGCAGATTCTTAACCACTGGACCACCAGGGAAGTCCCAACACCTGCTGCTGTTTAAATCAGATGCAAGATGTGAGCCCAAACTATCTGATGTATGTACATACTTAGTAGCAAACTCAGGGCAAAGCAGCAGTTAAAATTTTACAGACTTAGGGTAAGTAAAAATGTTGGCAGTTAAATAACATCCCTCCTTCTAAATCATTGAAATCAGGGAAACAAAAAAATCCTAAGTACGTTTGACCTTGGAGAATTTATTTCAGAGCAAGAAGTACCAGGTTTGTACTTTAAAATGCAGCCCTCTCATCGTGTGAAGGTCATTTATGTGATCAGAACTGTATTCCATATCAAACCAACCCATAATCATGACTCTGGCGTGAGTGTTAGTCACGAGATTTTATGGTCCCCCTCTCACACAGCAGTTGTCCTGGATAAACTAAGTGTGATACTAAGAATAAATGGAGTGGAACCAAAGCATCACAGATTCTTATAGAAGGAGAAAATAAATTTTTATAAGAGAATCTGAAGCACGCTGATAGAATCAATGGTAGTTCATGTTTCATTTACTGAAGTTTCCAGGTATTACTGATGTTTTCTATTTTGCTGTTGATGTTACTCAGTGAACCTGTTACATTTAGGTATCTTGGAAAGAAATTTTTTCACAGGTAATATTAGAGGTTCCTCCATTTATAGATAACCCTTCCCATATCTGATATTAACACACACTGCTGCTGCTGCTGCTAAGTCGCTTCAGTCGTGTCTGACTCTGTGCCGACCCCATAGACGGCAGCCCACTGGGCTCCGCCATCCCTGGGATTCTCCAGGCAAGAACACTGGAGTGGGTTGCCATTTCCTTCTCCAGTACATGAAAGTGAAAAGTGAAAGTGAAGTTGCTCAGTCGTGTCTGACTCAGCGACCCCATGGACTGCAGCCTACCAGGCTCCTTGTCTATATAATTAAAACAGTGCAGAACTGGTACATAGACAGCCAAACCAGTGTCTGAAATTGAAAGTCCAGAAACAGACCCAAGTAAGTATGGAAATTTTGCAAATGACAAAGGTTGTAGCTCTAGGAAAAGGGCTGTTTAAGAAAAGGTGCTAGTATAATTGCACAGCTATTTCAAAAAGGTAAAAATTATATACATTCCTCCCAGCAATCATAAAAACTCTAAATAAATCAGAGATGAAAATGTAAGCATATGAACCCATACAGGTGTTAGAAGAAAATCGAGTGAATTCTGGCTAACCTGAGTGTGCTGCTGCTGCTGCTAAGTCGTTTCAGTCATGTCCGACTCTGTGCGACCCCACAGACGGCAGCCCATTGGGCTCCCCCGTCCCTGGGATTCTCCAAGCAAGAACACTGGAGTGGGTTGCCATTTCCTTCTCCAATGCATCAAAGTGAAAAGTGAAAGTGAAGGGTAGGGGAGGCTTATAACTATCTAGAGGCAATAAAAGAAAAGATCAATAATGTTGGCTAAACAAAACAAAACAAACTCATTTGCATGACACAAAACACAATAAGCAAAAACAAAAGGCAAAGGACTTCCCTGGTGATCCCGTGGTTAAGCATCTACCTTCCAATGCGGGGGACACGGGTTCAGTCCCTGTACCAGGAAGATTCCACGTGCTGCAGAACAAGGAAACCAGGGTGCCATGGCTACTGAGCCTGCGCCCTAGGCCCCAGAGCCGCAACTACTGAGACTGCGCGCTGCAACACTGAAGCCCTAGACCCCGTGCTCTGCAGCAAAAGAAGCCCCCACCCACTGCAACTGAAGAAAGGACGTGCAAGGCACTGAAGACCTAGCACAGCCACAAAAAGAACTGAAGGGAGAAAAGGGTCAAAGTCTTCATAGAAAAATAGGCAAAAGACATGGACAATTCAAACACACAAAAAGACACATTTGAAAAGACACTCATCTTCACTCATAATTAACAGAAATGCAAATTAAAACTATACTGAGAAACCGTTTTCTTAACCTATGAGACTGACCAAAAAAAGAAAGAAAGAAAGATAATATATTCTGTTGTTGAGACTGGGTTGAAGTAAGCTCTCTCTCTTGCATTGATGCTGAGAGTGCAAATTAGTATAAACTTGGAGGGGAATTTGTCAATATTCAACAAAATTATCTACAGCCCAGCATTTCCATTCTAGAAACTTACCCTAAATATAGTTCCAACAAATAAGAACGTATGTACACAAAGCTACTAATTATATTATTGTAATTGAAAAATACTGAAGATAACCTAAATGCTCACACAGAGAATGACTGGATTAACTATGGCCAGTCTGTACACGGGGGACTATGCAGAGGCAGAAAGGAATGAAACTCTCTATGAACTGATTCAGAGTGATTTCCAGGATGGGACGTAAATTTAAAAAGAGCAAATACACAAAAGAATATGTGGTATGTTATTCTTATGAAGGAGATTTGGAGAAATAAGAAAATATACATGTTTCTGCTCATTTGTACAAAAAGAAACACAGCCCAAATAACTTAGAAATTGAAAAAATTTGTTACCAGTAGAGGGTGAGTAGATTAGGGTGAGAAAGACGGTGGGAAGAAGCTGAAAGGCGGTATCGCGGAGTGGTGCCTGTCTAAGCATGTCTGTCTTTTGTATAGTTCTGACTATGGGAAGTCTATTGCATACACTCAAAAAAGAAAAATAAAAATCAGGAAAGATATAGGGAAAAAGAACCCCAAATGAAATACAAACTAAAGCAAGTGAACCTAACTGCTTTTCAAATTAAAACCATAATCCAAGGATACTTGGAACACAAGCTCTTGATGATATACACTCTTAGGCTAGAACTATAAACAAATATTGGATTCTAGTGAGATATATTTTTCATAGTAGTTGGGCTAGCAATTTCTGTGTATTGTAATATTGAGGAAATATATATATATATTATAGATAATAAAAGTAGGTTTCTTATTGTGAGATAAAGAAGTTATAAAAATAGAGAGATGGCAAGAAGGAATCCTGTGGCATGGGACTGAAATTATAAGTATCAGTATGGAGACTAGATGATAGCTAGCTAGATGGACAGATAGATAATGTGCATGCAAAGAGCCTACAGCAGTAATACCCCAGTAGCAATGATCATATCTCCTACCTAGCATTTGGTTTCTAAATGCCACTTTCCACTGTGCATGCATGGGTACTCACTTGTGTCCTACTCTTTGCAACCTCATGGACTGTAGCCTGCCAGGCTCCTCTGTCCATGGAAATTTCCAGGCAACAATACTACAGCAGATTGCCATTTCCTTCTCCTTCTCCAGGAGATCTTTCTGACCCAGGGATTGAACCCTGTCTGTTGCATCTCCTGCTTTGGCAGGTGGGTTCTTTACCAGCTGAGCAACCGGGGAGCAAACCTATATAAGTTCTTGAAGAAATGGTTGATTGCCGGGCTAGTTACAGGAATGTATAAGATGGGTCTGAAACCCTTGTGCCAGTGAAAAAAAGGCTGATGGGCATACATCAAAAGCCTCACAGGCCGCACTCCATACCTACTCCCCATTCACCTTTCCTATGAAATAATTCCTATGGAGTGGCAGAAATCTTTATTTCTTTATGAAAAATTCCTTTAAAAAGAAAGCTCAGGGTGAGTACCAGTCACAGGGACCAAAATGAAGATAAGGGTTCCAAGCTAGAAAGTAGATATGTTGTGTCCTGTCAAAAGAGGTGAACAGATCCACCACCCACTCTTGTGAGAAGAAAAAGCAAACTGAGAAATTACTTCGGCCAGTACAGTCATCCCTCAGTATCCACAGGGTACTGGTTCCAGGATCCCCAAGATGAAAAAAATCTGTCCTACCCTAGTCCTTTATGTTAATATAAAGTCGTACACCATTTCCATGTGATGTACACACATCCTTTTGTACACCTTAAATCATCTCTAGATTATTTACAATACTTCATACAGTGCAGGTGTTATGCAAATAGTGGCCTGCTTGTGGCAAATTCAAGTTTTGCCTTTTGGAACTTTCTAGGTTTTTTTCCCTCAAATATTTTCATTCTGCGGTTGGTTGAATGTGGGCTGGGGAACCTGCAAAGTACAGTTGAGTGTACGTTATTTTGTGAAGGAAACTGGCTCAACAGAGTAACAGTGTTGGTGATGTTAACTTGTGGTGTGAGAATATACTGAAACAGTGTCTTCTGAATAAAACATGAGAAAGCCAGGAGCATGACAGGTATTAATAAAGACCAATAGGCAGAAAATAATCGTGGGGGCTTCCAAAGTACATGTCATGGAGGTATTTGAGAATCTGGAGTTTTATGTAGGCCCCCAAGACATATCTACTGTGAACGCTGGTGTGGATATAGCTTGAAAGATGAGAAATCTGATACAATAGACTCTAAATTCATCAGGACATTTTTGTGAAAGGACTTGGAGTTGTTACAGGCATTTGCTGCTTAAACAAGCACTTCTTATATGTCCATTTCTAATCCTGATTAAATACCTCTAGACCTTGTGTTAAATTATACTAAATTGGCTGCTAAAATGCTATAATTCACAACAACTACAAAAATGATAAAGAAATGCTTTAAGTTAAACACTAAATCCCTGAAGATTAGCATATCAGAAAATTATACACTAATCACAGCTGGTTTTCTTTTCAGGAATTCTAACATATTCGTAGCAGCAGTTTTGTTATTTCTAAAGAACTGAAACAGGAGAAAACTACAGTTCTCTATCCAATTAGAGATTAGTTAGTTCATGTATTTAAAACCCACGATACTTTTATGAAAACAAAGCCAACAATACAACACTGTACCTCAAAAAGGGGCATTATGTAATTAATCTATTCTTCCATGTTTAGATTATGAGCATTTCCCCCACAGAGGTGCCTGATTTTGACTTGTTCCCAGGGTACTTGGAACTCATTTTGTAAGAGGGCTTAACATTGAAATTACTTCTTATGCTAAAATCCAATTTTTCCCCTGAATAGGCAAAGGAAGAAAAAGGGTCCAGAGTCAAAGAAAATGCTTTATAATAAGCTCAGGATATTTTTATGTTTGAGAAACTAAATAATAGTCTTGTTCTGACTTTTTATTCTCCTATAACCTCACCTTTGCATTTTTACTAGCCACTGTCATTACTGAATGACTGTCCTGATTTTATTTCTTTTTTAAAGATGTATCCATTTTTATCTACTTTCAAATTTCATGCCTTTTTTTTTTTTTTTTTTGCCACACCATATGGTATGTGGGATCTTCGTTCCCTGATCAGGGATCAACGCTCACCCCTGCAGTGGAAGCACAGTCTTAACCACTGGAGAAGTCCCCTGATTTTGTTTTTTTCAATAGATCTTTTAGAATCTTACTCATTCACTATCAACTTCATTTTAAGCCATTACCCTAGAGATAGGGTAATGCTCTGATCAATCTGTGTGCATGAGCGCTCAGTTGCTTCAGTCGTGCATGACTTTGTGACTCTATGAACTGTAGCCCGCCAGGCTCCTCTCTCTGTCCATTGGGTTTTCACAGCAAGAATGCTGCAGTAGGTTGCCATGCCCTCCGCCAAGGGACCTCCCTGACACAGGGACGAAATCCGCATCTCCTCCATCTTCTGCATTGCAGGCGGATTCTTTACTACTGAGCCACCAGGGAGGCCCCTGGTAAATTTATGTCCTGGATAAAATTAGATTCAACTTTTGAAAGTATTTATTATTGGTGATGTACATGTCTTATGTCCAAAGTTCTTTCTCAAGATTTTTAGATTGAGGAGACTATTTGTGAAAAATCACTGAATACTAAACAGAAATAGATAAGTTTAAAATTATATAGTCTTAAAGGCTTAATTCATTATTTTCATGGCTTCCAAATCATTTAAAAATCCACTGGCCATAAAATTTCCCTCTTTAAAGTATGCAATTCAGTGTCTTTTTAAAAAATGGTATATTCACAAAGTTGTACCATCATCACCACTATCCAATTTTAAGGTATTTTAATTACTCTGAAAATAAAAGCCATACCCATTATATTTGCCTACATTTGGCCACAAGAGTCAGGATTTTCTGGCATTTCTGGCATTGGGAATCTGATCCAACAAAGGAGTAGTAGTTTTCTTTTGGTTGTTTTATTTTCCTTCTTTTGTTTTTGTGTGAACATGTTTTCAGTTCTCTTGGGTATATTCTATGGAGCAGAATTGCTAAGTTATATGGTAACTCTTGCAGAAGGAAATGGCAATCCACTCCAGTATTCCAGGAGCCTGGCGGCCTACGGTCTATGGGGTTGCAAAAGTGGGCCACAACTGAGTAACTGAGCGCATGTTAGCTCTATGTTTAACTTTTGGGGAACTATCAAATTGCTTTCCAAAGAGTCCACACCAGTTTGAATTCCCAATAGCAATGTATGAGGTTTCTAAAATCTTCATATTCTAATCATTATCTTTTTTATGTCTTAAATCATAGCCATCTTAGGGGATATGAAGTTGTATCTTATGATTTTTACTTGAATTTCTCTAATGACTAATGATGTTGAGTATCTTTTCATATGTGTATTGGCCATTTGTATATCTTCTTTGGAGAAATGTCTATTTAGATTCTTGGCCCATTTTTAATTGGATTATCTCTTTATTGTTGACTTATAAATGTTCTTTGTGTATTCAGGATATGAATCCCTTATCAGATATATGATTTGCAAACATTTTTTCAGTCTTTTTTTCCCCCAGTTCCTTGATAGTGTCCACTGGAACATAAAAGCTTTTATGTCTGATGAAATTCAACTTAATCTATTTTTATATTTTTGTTGTAAAGCCAAGAAACCTATGTTAATACAATATCAGAATGATTTTTGTCTATGTTTTTTTCTAAGAGTTTTTACATTTTAGGTCCTGATTCATTTTGACTTTTTTTTTTTTTGTATATGGTATAAGGCCCAACTTCATCCCTTTGTATGTGAATATCCAGTTGTTCAAACACCATTTCAGGACATGCAATTGTCCTGAAACCCTTGTTGAAATCCAAGTGACCACAGTCATAAGACTTTATTTCTCTATTCTCAGTTCTATTCCTATGGCCTATATGTCTATCCTTATATCAGTACACACTGGTTTCATTACTGTAGGTTTATAGTAAATTCTAAAATTGAGAGTGTGAGCCCTCCAATTTGTTCTTTTTCAAGAAAAGCTGATTCATTGGCTAAGACTCTGATGCTGGGAAAGACTGGGGGCAAGAGGAGAAGGGGGTGACAGAGGATGACATGGTGGATGGCATTACTGACTCGATGGACTTGAGTTTGAGCAAGCTCCGGGCGATGGTGAAAGACAGGGAAGCCTGGTGTGCTACACTCTGTGGGGTCACAAACAGTCAGCACGACTCTGACCGAACAACAACAGAGGCTATTCTAAATGCCACATTCATTTTTCTGCGTTCTTTTTTTTCTTCTGCTCCTCAGACTGGGTAATCTCAATTGACTTATCTTTAAGTTTGTTGATTTATCTGTGTACTCAAGTATGCTACTGAATTCTCTAATGTACATTTTATTTCAACTTATATTTGATTTTTTTTTCTGGCATAAATTTTAATTTAATTTTTTATTTAATTTTTAAAAAATTTTACTTTATAATACTGTATTTGGTTTTGCCATACATTGACATGAATCCACCATGGGTGTACATGAGTTCCCAATCCTGAACCCCCCTCCCACCTCCCTCCCCATGTCATCTCTCTGGGTCATCCCAGTGCACCAGCCCCAAGCATCCTGTATCGTGTATTGAACCTAGACTGGCAATTCGTTTCTTACATGATAGTATACATGTTTCAATGCCATTCTCCCAAATCATCCCACCCTCTTCCTCTCCCACAGAGTCCAAAAGTCTGTTCTACTTATATTTATTATTAAAAATCTTTAGTTTTTATGGTCTCTATTGGGAGAGTGATTGTTTTTATACCTCTCTTTAGTTCCTTAGATTTATTTCCTTCAGTTTTTTGAACATAGTTAAACTAGCTATTTTAAAGTCTTTCGAACTGCCTGTCAGATCAAATTATGACTATTCTCTGAGGATTGTGGGAAGTAGGAACTTTCAGCCTATTTGGCTCCTCCCAGTAGCTGGCAGGCTACGGGTTTCCTTTCACAGTGATGGGGAGTTGGTTCTCAAGGCTTCCATGGAACTGAGGAGAGGGGGAATGGACACATGGTAAATTAAAAAGCTTGCTGCTTTTACCAAGATTCTGCTGTCCTTCTTGAATAAACAAATTGTTGCATGCCCTTGGTTAATTTCCCAAGTTCTGCAGAAGTTGACTTTTGACAATTTTTGTGAGCATTTTTGTTGCTTTTATTTAGAAGTGGATTTGGGATTGTCCCTACTACGCCACGGGGCTTCCCTCGTGGCTCAGATGTAAAGAATCTGCCTGCAATACAGGAGACCTGGGTTCAATCCCTGGGTCAGGAAGACTCCCTGCTGCTAAGTCACTTCAGTCATGTCCGACTCCGTGCGACCCCACATACGGCAGCCCACCAGGCTCCCCAATCCCTGGGATTCTCCAGGCAAGAATACTGGAGTGGGTTGCCATTTCCTTCTCCAATGCATGAAAGAGAAAAGTGAAAGTGAAGTCGCTCAGTCTGTCCGACTGTTAGCGACCCCATGGACTGCACCCCACCAGGCCACTCCGTCCATTGGATTTTCCAGGCAAGAGTACTGGGGTGGGGTGCCATTGCCTTCCCCGAGAAAGACTCCCTGGAGAAGGAAATAGGTACCCATTCCAGAATTCTTGTCTGGAGAATCCCATGAACAGAGGAGCCTGATGGGCTACAGTCCATAGAGTTGCAAAGAAGCGACTCAGCACGCACACATGCAGGATGCCATGTACACACTTGTTGACCAAGTCCTCATCCTTAAAGCAGGGATGACCCCTTCCTGTTTACTTTCTAGGACTGTGGTGAGGGATCACAGGAGAAGATACATATGAAACCACTTTTTTAACTTTATATTTAATTTTTAATTGTAGTATAATTACAATATTGTCTTGGTTTTTGCTATGCATCAGTGTGAATCAGCTATAGGTATACATGTGGGGTCTTTTGAGGTGCCTTACAAATCCCACTTTTTATAAAAACAACTTCTATAAGTAAATAAAAATAAATTATAAAAACTATAAAAATAGGGACTTCCTTAGCCATCCAGTGGTTAAGACTCAGCTTTCCACTGCAGAGGGTTTGCATTCTACCCCTGGTTAGGGAGCTAAGAACCCAAAGGCTGCAGGGTATGGCCAAAAAAATAAAGTGTAAAAAGTTTTTTAAAATTTATAAAAATACTCTCATTTTTATCACCTATGCATCTCATGCTGTGATGGCTTCATTTGAACAACTGTTTAGACAATTTAGTGAAAATAAGTAATTTATTTCTGCTAAGCATTTTGTGGGTTATCTTTTGTGAAGAGTTCTATAACCACACTGTAAAAACACTAATAATTACTAATGTGTCCCAAGAAACAACCATGCAGGAAAAGAAAAGCAGTTACTCACTCTCTGCTTTTAATTGTCCAAGGATAGAATTTTCTCCTCTGCACATCGTTCTGAAAACACATAAAGGAAAGAAACAATTAAAGAGATTTCAAAGGAATCAATCCCAACTGCAATAACCCTGCTTATTTAACTTATATGCAGAGTACATCATGAGAAACTCTGGGCTGGAAGAAGCACAAGCTGGAATCAAGATTGCTGGGAGAAATATCAATAACCTCAGAAATGCAGATGACACTACCCTTATGGCAGAAAGTGAAGAGGAACTCAAAAGCCTCTTGATAAAAGTGAAAGAGGAGAGTGAAAAAGTTGGCTTAAAGCTCAACATTCAGAAAATGAAGATCATGACATCTGGTCCCATTACTTCATGGCAAATAGATGGGGAAACAGTGGAAACAGTGTCAGACTTTATTTTGGGGGCTCCCAAATCACTGCAGACAGTGATTGGAGCCAGGAAATTAAAAGATGCTTACTCCTTGGAAGGAAAGTTATGACCAACCTAGACAGCATATTGAAAAGCAGAAATATTACTTTGCCAACAAAGGTCCATCTAGTCAAGGCTATGGTTTTTCCACTGATCATGTATGGATGTGAGAGTTGGACTGTGAAGAAAGCTGAGTGCTGAAGAATTGATGCTTTTAAATTGTGGTGTTGGAGAAGACTCTTGAGAGTCCCTTGGACTGCAAGGAGATCCAACCAGTCCATCCTAAAGGAGATCAGCTCTGGGTGTTCATTGGAAGGACTGATGTTAAAGCTAAAACTCCAATACTCTGGCCAACTCATGTGAAGAGTTGACTCATTGGAAAAGACCCCGATGCTGGGAGGGATTGGGGGCAGGAGGAGAAGGGAACGACAGAGGATGGGATGAGATGGCTGGATGGCATCACCGACTTGATAGATATGAGTCTGAGTGAACTCCGGGAGTTGGTGATGGACAGGGAGGCCTGGCGTGCTGCGATTCATGGGGTCACAAAGAGTCAGACACGACTGAGCGATGGAACTGAACTGAACTGAATCCAAGTAAAAACAGAGGAAGTGCTTTTATGAGAAGATGCTACATAGGCTTTTTAAAAGTAAAGAAAAAAATATGAGTGTCACTTCTGTTACTGATGGGACAAGTTGTTTTGAGGTGGATAAATGGAAAAGTTACAAAATTGATATTAGATTTCAGAAAGGGAAAGTGTTAGTCACTCAGTGGTGTTCAACTCTTTGTGACACTATGGACTGTAGCCCGCCAGGCTCCTCTGGAATTTTCCAGGCAAGAATACTGGAGTGGGTAGATATTCCCTCCTCCAGGGGGTCTTCCCAACCCAGGAATCAAACCTGAGTCTGCTGCATTGGCAGGCAGATTCTTTACATCTGAGCCAGCAGGGAAGCCCAGAAAGAGACGTTATTTTAAAAAGATGGATTATGAATGAGTTTTCCCTCTTAGAAAAGGTGGCATTAGTTCCTCTGGAATTAAAGAAACTACGGTACCTGAGCTCTCTCTGTAAAGCTAGAAAACCCCTTAAAAGTCAAAAGTATAGTCTCGAATAGCTGACTCTACTAATGGTTTTGTTTCTCAAGACCCTGATAACAGACCATGAATTAGACTGACAAAACAAAAAATTCTATGCTCCATCTGCTTGCTCTATGAAAGCAATTAAAACTACACTTATCCTAGGAAATGCTGATATTATTAAAGATGATGCCAGCAAATAGAGATGTTTTTGCATAATAAAAGGTTATAGTTTCGGTTGCTGAACAAAAGCCAAACATGTTATTTCATTCAGCTGGTTCAAACCCAAGAAAACAGTCATAGAAAGTAATTACAATTCCAAAAATAATATTAGCATGGCAAATGAAGTGGATAAAACCAAATTAAACATTATGTCAGTGCCTTGCTGCTAAGCTGCTGCTGCTGCTAAGTCACTTCAGTCATGTCCGACTCTGTGTGACCCCATAGACGGTAGCCCACCAGGCTCCCCTGCCCCTGGGATTCTCCAGGCAAGAACACTGGAGTGGGCTGCCATTTCCTTCTCCAATGCATGAAAGTGAAAAGTGAAAGTGAAGTCGCTCAGTCGTGTCCAACTCTTAGCGACCCCATGGACTGCAGCCTACCAGGCTCCTCCATCCATGGGATTTTCCACGCCAGAGTACTGGAGTGGGGTGCCATTGCCTTCTCCAATGTCAGTGCCTTAAATACTTCAAAAACTTTGTTTGTCATGTTATAAATCAGATAATATGAGAAGTGGGCAAATCTTCAAGTGTATAGACCAAAGCACAGGGAAAGCTTTCTCATACTGTCACCGGGCAAAACTACCCCAGAGGAAACAAAACATCTTTACTTGAAACCCTGGCAGACAGAAAGATACATGCTTGAAAAGTCAGAAAGAAACAAGAGGATTAAGAAAAAGATTTCCACCACAGTGGTACACTCAAACCACTGGAAGTCCTTAGATCCTGAAAGGGGTGCCTCTAGGGAGGAGGACACAAGCCAGAGCGCATCTAAGCCCCCACCTCCAATCTGACCAATCCTTATCTGCTTCACACACTGGGGGGTTGCGACAAGACCTTATTTGTCCCTTCCCCACAAAAGAATTTGATTAGAAAGGTGGGAAACTACAAATGGTCCTGAAAAACGGGATATTAAAAGAAAATATTCAAGTGCTGGAAAATCCCATGGACGGAGGAGCCTGGAAGGCTGCAGTCCATGGGGTCGCTGAGGGTCAGACACAACTGAGCGACTTTACTTTCACTTTTCACTTTCACGCATTGGAAAAGGAAATGGCAACCCACTCCAGTGTTCTTGCCTGGAGAATCCGAGGGACGGGGGAGCCTGGTGGGCTGCCGTCTGTGGGGTCGCACAGAGTCGGGCACGACTGGAGCGACTTAGCAGCAGCAGCAGTCCTTGCTCTGACATGTGATCCTGAGCAGGGCACTTCTGTGTCTCATGTCACAGGGTTTGTAACTGGGAGCTGGACTTATGCCAGGGCTGTTGCATTTACTTGTTGCTAGGTCTCACTCTTCTCAGCTAAGTGACCCAGAAAGAATGCCAGGCAAGAGGCGGGTAGGGGGTTGGCTTCCATCACCACCTCTCCATACTGCCCACCAGCTAGGACCTCTCAGTCCTTTCATCATCATCTCCTGGCCAAATCTGAAGCCTCTTGGGCCTTTTTGAGTGAATATGGACACTCTGCTTTTCAGAATATTGAGAACAGGACCTAGCATCCTCCCTAAAATTCTAACAATGAGATAGTAGGGAAAACAGAATTAAAATTCCAGGAGACAGGAAAGAACCTTCATGCTTCATTTATAGGCAGAGACTATTATTACCAACCTTGTTGAAGGATTGCTGCCTAAAATACTCATAAACCATCATGTGTAAATCATGTCACTGTAAGTATTTAATTTTTTTCTTTTATCTGCTTACAAGGAGTAGGAAAGGAAAGTAGCAAGGAATATGGAAAGCTCAATAACTATTTATGGCTTGAAGATAATAATTATATATAAAGAACTTTATATCTGTATAAAGCTCTTATCTCCATTTATAATGTATATTAATATGTACTAAATCTCTGGTGGCTCAGTGGTAAAGAATCCACCTGTCAGTGCAGGACATATGGGCTTGATCCCTGGGTCGGGAAGATCACTCGGAGCAGGAAACATATTTCCTCCAGTATTCTTGCCTGGGAAATCCCATGGACAGAGGAGCATGAAGGGCTACAGTTCATGGGGTTGCAAAAGAATCAAACACAACTTACGACTAAAACAACAAACAGCAACAACAAATAACTAAAATATTAGTATTTTTATATTTGTATATATATTGTGTGTATATATCTCATAAATGGAGATAAGCACTCTCTACTTTCTCTCTATATATATATGTATGTATACACATATGTGATAGGCAATTAGTATAAGAGAGAGACTAATATTTTAGTTCTTTTATACTTACCAAGAGTCCTAGGCCTACCATGTAAGATTTTAGGCTCTATTTGAGTTTTATCAACTAGTGAACAGACCAAGATTCAAATGCAAAACAAAGAAATGTGTCCATCTGTTCAACGCTCCACTGAGTAGACGTGGAAAAACATTTCCATGCCTCTGGCCAGTTTACATGCATGACTGACTGAAAGCTGAAAACAGAGGATTTCAGAACTTTGGCACCTGTAGTTGAAGTGCATTATTGCCTGCAGAGCATTTCCTCCACCGGTTGAAATGTCCCCTTCAAAACCGGGCAGAAGTGGAATCACAACATACACCCGGTATCTCTGGCTTTCCCTGCAAAAGTCAGACATAGAGAGTTTCATCACAAGAAAGAAAAAAAAAGACACAGTAACAGTTAAAAATGACAGCCAAGCAGTTCACATGGTTTTGGAGACTGAGCGAATGGCTTCCCACAATACTCTCTATCACGTTCCAGGCTTTGGCAGAGAAGGGCACGTTGCTAGATTGGAAGCCAGAAGCGGCTATCAGGCTAACCATTCGTAACAACCTGAAAAATAAGCTGCACTTGGCAGTCAAGTGGGAACTGTATCCACTATCTCTCTACAGCAATCCTTCCGAGGACAAAATTCCTTGTAAGAAGGCCTTGCGTGGATCCCATGGAAGCTGGAGAGGTTACAATGAAGTTTTGAAAAGATATTATCTTAACCATTTCCTGCGGACAGTAGGCATTCAGTTAGCAATCACTGAGTCAATGAGTTCCCACAGCCTAAATCTCAGGGGAAAAACAAGATCCTGGACCCAGGATATTTTCTAGTGCAGAAATCATCGTTCAGAAGCTCTGATTCATCCCCGAAAACTCTGCTTCAAATGCAAAATATTACCCTGTGCCCGTCAAGAATTTTAAGTAACTGATGTTGAGCTTTAAATCTCCTGCATATACAAAATATTTCTTGGTACACTCTCCCAACTGATTAACAACAGCCTTTGAAAGAAAAGCCTTTGAGCTGCTTTTGCTAACTCAAGGATGTAACAAATGTTTAGAAGAAGAAAGCATGGGTCCTTACTTTGATCTGCGTTCAGAAAGTTGGAAATTTGGAGAACTATGTTCAAATAGATACTGCCTCTTTGGAGGCGAGACTGTTAATGTCCTTATCTCTGGAAGACACACAGGAAGAAGGGCAAGGCTGGAGGTGGCCAGGGTATCCACTATGGTCAGAATCTCACCCATTTATCTGAGAAGTCTACATTCACACAAAGATTTTCAAATCGGAATCTACCTAAACTTTTCATAATACATAATCCTTAAAGTGCATTTTCTTTTAAACTGCTACATTTTTCTTTTTTAACAAAAAATTGCTACATATTTCTTTTGGGTGAATATTATTACTACTCTCAAAGGGGTCAGACTTCATTACTGAGGTCTGTGATGTCAGCTTACCACATGAAGACTTAGAGAAAGTGTGGCTCGAGGCAGAAGCCACAGCCAACAGGAGAGAGTCTGGAGGCCTTTGAGCTTAACTGCAGAGCCTAGAAATGAGGAAATCTGAACTAGGGTACTGTAATGGCATGAATTAATCACTAGATGGCAAACACAGTTTGAGTTGGAAAAAATTTTTTTTTTTTAAATAGAAAGTGTTAAAAGTTCTCTGTCAGATAAGGGTAAGAAGCTCACATTCCTAGATATTAAGCTAGAAAATGGGAAGAACAGAAAGAATACCGAAGCTACTGTCCCACCAAGTGAAGTTGCTTAGTCCTGTCCGACTCTGCGACCCCATGAACTGTAGCTTACCACGCTCCTTCATCCATGGGATTTTCCAGGCAAGAGTACTGGAGTGAGTACCATTTTCTTCTCCATTTCCTTCTTCCTGACCCAGGGATAGAACCTGGGTCTCCTGCATTGTAGGCAGACGCTTTACTATCTAAGCCACAGTATTTAAAAGTCCAAATGAATTTTACACTTGAAAATTGACACCATCTGGCCTCAAACAAGCTGGTCTGAGTGCAATGGTGTTTATCATTAATCACAGCCAGTTATAGACGTCTTTGGAGAAGGAAAGGGCAACCCACTCTAGTATTCTTGCCTGGGAAACTTCATGGACAGAGAAACCTGGTGGGCCATGGTCCATAGGGTCACAAAGAGTCAGACACGACTGAAGTGACTGAGCAGGCATGCGCATGGTCTCAACTGTCTTTACAGAATCACCTTTAGTCTGATCCTCCCAGACCCACAATCCAGGGACGGGACACCACTGCCCTCTGTTCAGAGGTACACCCGCACTAAAGCAGGTCACCAACCTAACTGCCCCCGAGCCTGGACGTCCTTCTCCTCGCAGGACCCCTCTTCCTCCTGCAGGACTGATGACCAGCTCTTCGCGCCAGGCCGTCCTGGATATGCCAGTCAGAACTGACTTGCTTCTGCCTCCACATTCCTGCTGCACGTGGCTGGCATGCCTACTCAGCACCTTCTTTGCTTTACACAACAGTGACAGGTACGTCTGCTGGCTAGGATATGTGATAAGCCCTTTTGAAACAGAGGACGCATGTCCACGTAGCTTTCTGTTTTGGGCGGTGCCTAACAGAGAACCTTTGCACAAAGCATGCACCTGGTACTGTTTGCTTTGAGAGGATGGGGTCTGGTTGGAAGAATGCTTGCTTCTGGAATACCTCTGATAGACAAGAGGTTCAACAGGATATTTTTCTTTAAATTAGATTACATCTTAGTTGAATTTTTTTATTGTGGTAAAACATAAGTATTAGTCAATCAGTCGTGTCTGACTGTTTGGGACCCCATGGACTCTAGCCCACCAGACTCGTCTGTCCATGGAATTTTACAGGCAAGAATACTGGAGTGGGTTGTCATTTCCTTCTCCAAGGGATCTTTCCAACCCAGGGATCGAACCCATGTCTCCTGCACTGCAGGCGGATTCTTATACTGTCTGAGCCACTAGGGAAGCCAGTGGTAAAATATATATAACGTAAATTTACCATGTTAACCAATTTGAAGTGTACCATTCAGCGTTATCAGTTACTCTCACATCTTGTGCAACCATCATGATCTCTACTTGCAAAAGTTTTTCATGAGCCTAAATAGAAACTCTGATAATTTTGCAATAACTTCCCATTTCCCCTCCCTGAGACCTTTGGCAACATCTAATCTACTTTCTGTCTCTAGAAATGTGCCTGATCTAGATATTTCAGCTAAGTGGAATCAAACAGTATTTGACCTTTTGTGGCTGATTTTATTTCACTTAGCATAATATCTTTCAAGATTCATCCATGATGTAGCATGAGTCGGAATTTCCGTCCTTCCTATGGCTGTTACGTGTAGAGGCCACATTTGGTTTATCTTGTCATCTGTAGGTGGGCACCTGTGATACTTCCAGCTTTTGGTTACCCTGAATAATGCTGCAGTGGATTTGTTACTGTTGTTCAGTCACTCGGCTGTGTCAGACTCCTTGCAACCTTGTGAACTGCAGCATGTCAGGCTTCCCTGTCCTTCTCTATCTCCCGGAGTTTGCTCAAACTCCTGTCCATTGTGCCGATGTTGCCATACAAGCACCTCATCCTCTGTCAGTCACCCGCTTTTCCTGCCCTCAGTCTCTCCCAGCATCTGGGTCTTTATCAATGAGTCAGCTTTTCACATCAAGTGGCCAAAGTACTGAAGCTTCAGCTTAAGCATCCGTCCTTCCTGGGAGCATTCAGGATTGCTTTTCTTTAGGATAGGGCTTCCCTGGTGGCTCAGAGGTTAAAGCGTCTGCCTGGCATGCAGGAGACCTGGGTTCGATCCCTGGGTTGGGAAGATCCCCTGGAGAAGGAAATGGCAACCTACTCCAGTACTCTTGCCTGGAGAATCCCATGGAGGGAGGAGCCTGGTAGGCTACAGTCCATGGGGTCGCAAAGAGTCAGACATGACTGAGCGACTTCACTTTCACTTTTCTTTAGGATTAACTAGTTTGATCTCCTTGCTGTCCAAGGGACTCTTGTTTAGAGTTTTCTCTAGCATCACAATTTGAATGCATCAATTCTTCAGTGCTCAGCAGGGAACGTGGGCATATAATATTTGAGTCCTTGTTTTCATTTATTTTATATACCCAGGAATGGTGTTAGTGAGTCACATAGTTATTCTATGTTTAGCTTTTCTGAGGAATCACCAAATAAATTACATTTTTGAATGGATAACATATGCTCACAGAACAAGTCTTCAGAAGTGGAAGATTATACAACGAAAAAGCTTCTTTTCCACTCCTTTGTCTTTAGGCTTCATTTCCCCTCCCTAAGGGCAATTCATATTACTTTTTATGTTCTTTCAGAAATAGTCTATGAACTTATAAACATATATATGTATTCTTTCCTTCTACGCAAATGTTAGAATACTATAAACACGTTTCTGAATTTTTGAAAAACTAATTTATCAATGTATCCTGGAAATTCTTTGATATTTGCACTTAGAGAGATGCCCATTTTTAAAAACAAAATGACAGTATTCCAAATCCATGCCATAATATTTAAGCCAGTTCTCTTTTGGTGGGCATTGAATCATTTCAAATTTTTTGCTACACCAAAATTCCAAAATACCTATTTTGCTATGTGTGCTGATGAACATAAGTTGTCTTTCACATTGGTTAGAAAAATCTCAGAAGTAATATTTTTGGTCTTGAATATCAAGTATTTGTTATTCTGTTTGTAAAAGATAGTTCCCTTGTATCCTTGTGTTTTTTTTAAAAGCAAAGATGACTTCAAAATGTAGATATTTGGAAATGTCCTATAAAAATCTTCTATCTTTAGACAAAACATTCTTAAAGAGTCAGTTTGTAGAAATCAGACTACTCACATTTTCTTGTTCTTGGGACTCTGTTAGTTCTATATCAATGTCTTTGCTTTTTTTCTTTTTTCAGCATAGCAGTTTTTAATTTCCTTAATGATGAAAATTTTAAATTGTGTTCAGGAAATTAGCAGAAGTGACTTAGATTTTCACTGCCATAAAAAACAAAGGGCTCTGGAATTTTAAACTATAAAATTGTTGCTAAGTTTAAGTCAATGAAGGGAACATTTTATGTGCTAGCATGTCCAGTCTCCCTTCTTGATCCAGTCCCTAGAAAACAATGGTTCCTGGCTGCTAAGAATTCTAACCTCTTCTGAAACATCCTCACAACGTTGAGGTGGTGAAATGACAGCAGTTGGTGTAGGGCAAGAACCTGAGCCCCTACTGTGCAGAATTATTTATGATTTTAAAAGCAAAAGAAGAGCTAGTAGGTACCAGGTCATCATGCAGGCGATCACTTTATCCACTTTAGTTTAGAACAATTTTATAAAATTGCATTCTCAGGCTTTTTGTTAAAATAAATTTTTCTTTCAAAACTCACTAACTCTCACAGCAGTGCTATGTATGATAGCTAGAAATTGGAAATAAATGTCCAATAATGGGGAGATGATTAACTAAATTATGTTATAGCCACTCATGGATGTAACTTCTTACAGCCACAAAACGATCACTGTGATCGCTTCCTAGCAAAGTACTTCTAGTAGGCTATAGTGTTAAAATGGCCCTAATGCAAAGCTGCAATCACAAGACAATCACAGATGTGGCAGACTGATACTATTAACCATTACAGTTTTCTCCTTAAATGTGTTTACTTCCCCCCTCAGCAACTGGAGATATGAAGGAGGCCTTGCTCTAGGATGACGCTCTCACAGAGGAGTAAGGGCACAAAGATATCAGCTTCTTAGATTTAAGGAACTGGGTAGAGATCCTTTGAGCTGAGGCAGGAGTTTAAAGAAATAAGAGTGTGAAAGAAAATGTGGTACATATACACAATAGAGTATTACTCAGCCACTAAAAGGAGTGAAATTGGGTCTTTTATACAGACATGGATGGTGGATGGACCTAGAGACTCATATAGAGTGAAGTAAGTCAGAAAGAGAAAAATAAATACTGTATATTAATGCATATATGTGGAATCTGAAAAAAATGGTGTAATCATGTTTACAAAGCAGAAAATAGAGGCACAGACCTAGAGAACAAATGTATGGACACCAAGGGGTAAAGGACGGCAACAGGATGAATTGAGAGACTGAGACTGACATATATACAGTATTGATACTGTGCAGGCAGGCTAAGCCACTTCAGTCGTGCCTGACTCTCTGTGACTCCAGGGACTGTAGCCCTGCGGGCTCCTCTGTCCGTGGGATTCTCCAGGCAAGAATATTGGAGTGGGTTGCCACGCCCTCCTCCAGGGAATCTCCCCGATCCAGGGATCGAACCCACATCTCTTATATCTCCTGCATTGACAGGTGGGTTCTTCACCATTAGTGCTGGTACGATGTAGAAAATAGATAATTAGCACTTACTGTATAGCACGGGGGACTGTACTCAATGCTGTGTGGTGACCTAAAAGGGAACGAAATCCATAAAAGGGGGGATATACGTATATGTATAGCTGATTCACTGTGTTGTATAGTAGAAACTAACACAGCATTGTAAAGCAACTATATTCCCCAAAAAAAGAAAGTAAAATAAAGAAATGAGTGAGACTCAGGGCAGGGACCCTGTCCTTCGTCCTCAAGTAAAATTCCAGGGAGAACAGGACAGGCCCTATTTGCTCTCAAACAGGATATGGAGCCACGAGGATCTGAGCCTTGTTTCCAGGGAACACTCAGAAATGATTATCAGCCTACAGGATGTGGAAGCAATAGAAGAGAAAGGACAGAAAGGCAGGTGTGCAAGGAGAAGGCTGAGGCCCTCAGGCTACAGTAAACAGATGCCAGAACGGGCTCGAGCCAGATCAATGCTGAGCACTAGGAGCCCTTTCCCAAAGACTGAGGGCCCCGAGAGTCTATACCAAGGTTGTGGGAGAGGGGGAAAGACCAGGGAGCATCCTGATGGACTGAATGTGAAGCAGAGATAACCACAAATCATTGAATTTGGTCACATTTATCAGGAAGTAACTAAACTAATCTTCCTTCTATTGTATGGAAGTAAAACTTGAGATAGAACACCAAGTGAGTTTTGAGAAAAGGAAATAAATTACAATTCAGAAAGTATGTCTATATATGAATATGGACAAAAAGAAAATAGGAAAATAAAAAGCAAATTGTCAAAGTGGTGAGAACGTGGGATCTCTAATATTTTTAATTTTTGTGACTGCTGCAATGCTGCCTGTCCCTTTAAAAGCAGAGTCCTAATTCAAGCAGTGGCTTTCCTCAGGCTTCCGTCCTTGCTCTTCTCTCAGGTAGACTCCCCTCCCCCTTCCCCTCCCCCTCAGCATGGCGCAGTCAGAAGAGGGGTCTTCTACTCAGAGTAGGGTCTCAGGATCTATAAGACGGCCTCAGAAGAGCTCATAGTGCTTCTCCTGTGACAAGGCTCTTTTACTTTTTGAGAATTTGAGATTTATAGGTCATATTTCATTGCCATAAACATCAAGAGCTGGTATAAATCCTCTCATTGTTGTAGATTTTGCAGCAGTAATGTTGCCAGAAATAATCATTGTGGTTGGGGCTTTGTGTTTCTTTATGGGGAGAATCGTACTCTACCGTGGTATCAGTTATGGGAGAGTTGGTCTGTAGCTTCTCTGTGGTTTGGGACATGGCCCATTTTATTTTGTGTTTGGCAGATCTTTTCAAACGCAGTAAACCTTTCTGGACTTCAAGTTCTTTCATTTGTAAATGAAGGAGTTGGTGAAAATTATTGCTAGTCCACTAGAAATGCTGGTTCTATTTAGCACGACTTTGCATATTATATGTGAGACCTTTATAGATAGGACATTGCATACTGTGCGTGCACACACACAAGATTTTTTCCATTGGTTGTTTTTTTTTAATGGCAAGCTTTTAAAAAAGAATTTATTTATCTACTTTTTATTATTTATGGCTGGGTGGGTCTTCATTGCTGCTTGTGGGTGGGCTTTGTCTCACTGCAGAGAGCAGGGGTTACTGTGTAGTTGCTATGCGTGGGCTTCTCATTGCTGGCTTCTTTGCGGAGCACAGGCTCTAGGCACGTGAGCTTCAGTAGCTGTGGCGCGTGGGCTCAGTGGTTGTGGTGCATGGACTTAGTTGCTCCATGATACGTGGGGTTTTCCCAGACCACGGATCGAACCTGTGTCCCCTGCATTGGCAGACAGGTATTTTTTTTTTTTTTTTTTTTACCATCGAGCCACCAAGGAAGCCTCCAAAATGGCCAACTTTTAAATGTAAGAATGTTCAGGGTTAGTCCAGCATGTGTAACTTAGACTTCAGTCTAAGCTTAATAACCTTCGGCAGGCAGGTCCCTCAGTGCAAACAAGACGTCTCAAATGAGACTCGGAAAAATCTCTTATGAAACTACATTACAGCCCAGTCATTTTCATTCTCATTTTAAAAAAAGAATGTTTCCTTTCTTTCCTCTCTCTGCCAAGGCACGTGCTCAGGCTCAAAATGATTGCTGGCCTCGGCCTGGTATTAATCTTTCTGCTGAGAAACCATTTATCTAATTTTTGGAATCAAATAAGAACAATTAAATGATCTAAATCCAAACTTCTCCTGCCACATTCTGTCATCTCTGCCTTAATGTAACCTCTTCTCCAGGAATTTTACACAATTTGGAGGTTATCCCACAAGATAAAATGTGAAACCAGCCATGGGCATACTTAAATTTCATATTTTTCTTCTTTTTTTGTTGTAACTGCAGCTTAAATTTCTTTAAGACAGTGATTCTGAAACAATACCCAACGTGTTCTTTCAGCTTGGTACGCAAATTACAGGATATGGTAATTATAGGATGTAGATTTTTCTTTAAACCTAAGAAATTTTTATCTATCAAGCAATTACTTCAAAAAAAAAAAAGAAAATGTTCATCTGATTTAAAAAAAAAATTAAGGTAAAGTATCTCTCCTAGATTTCTGGGAGAAATGAGAATATTTCCTATTCCCCTGGAATAAGCAAAGTCCTAAAGACATGATCTGAGCCCCAGTTATACTCATCAACAGTCGTATGATGTAGGCAAGTTACCATAATCACTCTTGGCCTCAGCTGCCTCATCTACAGAATGGAAATCATTTGCATCCATTTCATGTGAGAACTGATGAAAGAATTAAATAAAGGAATGCACAAAAAGCATGTTGGATGTGGAATGACTCAAAAGTGATTTGATAACATTATTAATCAATCAACCACCAGTGATTTCAATTAGAAAGCTTGTACACCTTCTAATGCTTAAAGTTAAAACAAAGCAAAACTGAACTCACATTATGTTTTGGAATACATTTTATATTATATGTGGAGGAAAGTGTAATCCAGTCAATAATGAGGAATCCAAAAATTGATTCCTATGAGGAGTCACCTATAGATTTCTGGAAGGACATCTCTAGACAGAGTTTCAATCATGTGCCTCTACTTGTCACAAAATGAAGAGGAGCAGTCATAGGGAACCAAAGTAAGTTGTCCTTATCCAGCAATAGTCATCTAATAATTTATTTATTTTTTTTGTGTGTGTGTGTGATATCCAATTTTCTTTTCTTTCTTTCTTTATTTATTTTTTTTAACCTGATAAATTTTATTTATTTTTTTGTATTTATTTATTTTTTTTACATGAACTCCCTCCCACCTCCCACCCCACATCTTCCCTCCAGATCATCCCCATACTATTTAGAAATTAATATTTATGTTAGAAACTTAGAAACAAGTGTTTTCTTAAAAGGATGTTGAATGTGAGCCATTTTAAATTATTAGATGACTATCTAATAATTTAAATTATTAGATGACTATCTAATAATTTAAATTATTAGATGACTATCTAATAATTTAAATTATTAGATGACTATCTAATAATTTAAATTATTAGATGACTATCTAATAATTTAAATTATTAGATGACTATCTAATAATTTAAATTATTAGATGACTATCTAATAATTTAAATTATTAGATGACTATCTAATAATTTAAATTATTAGATGACTATCTAATAATTTAAATTATTAGATGACTATCTAATAATTTAAATTATTAGATGACTATCTAATAATTTAAATTATTAGATGACTATCTAATAATTTAAATTATTAGATGACTATCTAATAATTTAAAATGGCTCACATTCAACATCCTTTTAAGAAAACACTTGTTTCTAAGTTTCTAACATAAATATTAATTTCTAAATAATTGATAGAAATTAATAGTATTAATTCTAAATAGTTTCTAAATAGTTGAACCAGTCACTGAGGAAATCAACCCTGAGTATTCACTGGAAGGATGCTGAAGTTGAAGCTCCAGTACTTTGGCCCCCTAGAGTAGAGAGCTGACTCATTGGAAAGACCCTGAGGCTGGGAAAGATTGAAGAAAGGAGGAAAAGGGGACCACAGAGGATGAGATGACTGGATGGCATCACCGACTCAACAGACTTGAGTTTGAGCAAACTCCGGGAGATAGGGAAGGACAGGGAAGCCTGGTGTGCTGCAGTCCACGGGACTACAAAGAGCTGGACATGACTTTAGTGACTGAACACCAAAAACAATCAACAGTTGATTTGAGAATTGTGATCCTTTATCCCTGCTCGACTTTAGTGTGAGCTAGCACATTTCCAGATGATGAATATCCTGGAAATAACATAGCAATTTCTTACGTGAGCTGGTCCTTGACAGTTTTCAAATTGCTTTCACATCTATTCATATGGGTTAGGTAGAGCAGATATTATTATTCTCCTTGTTGGTGAAAAAATGGAGTGCCCAGAAAGGCAGAAATGATAGATTCGAAAGGTCATATGCCTGTAGACAACAGAGCTGGGAAGAACCCAGATCTCCAGACATCCGGTTCCCAATTACTTTCAGAGTCTCCAGAGGAGGTTCCTCATACCATCACTCATGGCCAAATTGTAAGCATCATCTGGCACTATTCTACAGTTGTAGGAAGCATGAAGAGGTTGAGAAATTTTCAAAACTGTATTTTCCAATGCAGTTTAATATCAAAATACAGATGCATTTAAATCAACTTCCTATTTCACTGCATGTATCAACCTCGTAGTGATAATGGTGCAAAATGCACTGTTTCACTTACAAATTTTTTACCATGGCAGCAAAATCATGCATGTGAAGGTTCCATAAGCAAAACTGGTTTCATCCTCAGAAACCATCCATGTATGCACACATTGTTTTACGTTTTCTTCTTGGATCAATCAGTTATACCCTGTCTTTTGGCTTATTCAGACATGGTACAAAGCGTCAGTGTTAGGCTGTGGGTTATGATTTCTTCTCCCTGATCTCTAGTCCTATTTGAGTTGTCAAAGACAGACTTCTAGCTGGTTGAGAGCTGGTCGCACCTCCAGGACAGTTTTGGTTTTTAGAGAAGATCTTTTGTTTTCTGCAGAGATTCCCACAGCTATTTTTGGTTCAGCATGGATGAGGCTCTAGGTTATGAATCAGAACATGGAGGCTTGGCCTGGTTCTGTAGAGAATTATGGATGCTGAGAAGGAACCAGGAAAAAGTAAGGGGATCAGAGAACTCGTTATAGGAACTGGTGTGGGGCTGACAGGTCTGGTAGAAAAGTTAGCAATTTAAAGACTCCGATCTCTCTTAAGGTGGGAGGGCTCTGGAAGAGAGCCTGTGTTCCTTGGTCAGGCTGGCCGAATGCTGATTGCTGTTTCCCTCCATCTGCTTTGTGCTGGATTCTATTCTTTTTCCAACAGCCAAAATTATACTTGTTGCTAGGCATGTGACCCTGGCAGGGCAGTTCTGAGACTAAGAAGAGAGGAAGGAAGAGGGAGGGGTAAGCTTGGGGATGGCCCATGACGGCTCTCAGAGAGAAGGGGGCTGCCTGCAGCCTCCTTTTTCCTAAGAATACAAGCTCACAGGTTTGAAATTATTCCATAAATATATATTTTTATAAGTTGGAATTAACACAGGAGATGAACAACAATGTGGAGACACAGAGAAAGGGGGAAATGTGAAATATGATTCTGGAATACGTATGTGTGCCCACTGGAAGTCTGAATGAGTGATACACACACCACTTTGAAGTGACTGTCAAAGCAAGTGGGACTATTGCGAGATCAACGTGAAATGACACACAGTGAATTTGAAATTTGATGATTTCGTTTCCCAGTTTCTACAGAATGAGCTTGAAATGGCCCCTCTTTAATGTGCTCTGTGAACTTCCAGGCATGAGATAAAATCTGCAACAGATGCTACCTTGCCAGGCTCTCTAACCATGGATCCCAGGGTCACTGGGAAACAGTCCATCAGAATATATCTTAAAGTTCTTTCCAGCTCTAAAAAGTGCTATAATTTTAATAGAAGTACAGATTTCAGAAGACAAATTAATATGCTAAGGAAAAATATCCTTTCAGGTTCCAAACAGTTAAAAACAAATCGTAGAGATACTTATTAAACCATATACTATAGGGACTATTAACTGGGATGAGCGAAGCTGAGATTCATCCTACTCTCCTGATTAGCTGATCACAGCTCCCCAGAATTCATGATTCACTGCTCAGCCCAATGAGCTCATTTGTCAACTAAATGTTTTTTTGTGACTTATTTCAATTTCATGAAAAAATTATTTTTCTTTTTTGTTCAGTGTGTTTTAGAGACCAAAAGGACACTCTTGCATCAATAAAATGCCAGAGTTGACAGAAATATAGTGCAGTTTTGTAAACATAAATTGTTCCCTAAAACTGGGAGACTGAAAAGGATGCAAGGAATCTCTCTGTGTGTGTATGTTTAACTGTAAACAGACTGTTTTTAAGTTATCTCAGAAACAGTCTTATGGTGACTTTCTTAATAAAAGCATTTGAGAAGGCAAAGAATAAAGGTTATCTGTAAAAACACAGACTGTCATTAATATTTATGGCCATATATCCTGTTCTAGGGGCTTCCCCAGGTAGCACTGGTGGTAAAGAGCCTGCTTGACAATGCACGAGACTTTAGAGACACAGGTCCGATCCCTGAGACGTGAAGATCCCCTGGAGGAGGGCACGGCAACTCACCCCAGTATTCTTGCCTGGAGAATCCCATGGACAGAGGAGCCTGGAAGGCTACATAGGGTTGCAAAGAGTTGAACACGACTGAACCATCTTAGCATGCATGCTGTTCTAGATGAGTACTACATCATCTTGGCTGTGCCCTGGAATTACTTGTAAACATTTATAAAATAAAAGTGCCTGGGTTCCCCTTCAGGAAATTCTGATCCTGTAAGGCTGGACTGGAGCTAAGCCCTCTGTGTTTTTGTGAAATGGTGATTATGATGCGTGGGAACGGGTCCTGCAGGATGGGTGAGTCTTACGCTGCACTGCCCAGAGGCCCTCACTGTGGGCTCAAGACAGCCATTCCCTCAGCTGCTGAGAGTGCTGGCTGCTGCCCCTCACCACTCATGCAGGGTGGTCCTTCTTCAGGGACTGACCTCCAGAGGCCAAAGGAGCCTGCCTCACTCAAGGTCATACCCATTTCCCGGAGTCGGCCTACATCCAATGACCGGTCAACAGGAGGACAAGATTATAAAGGTCCAAACTGCTTGCCTCAATGTGGAGCAACCCTGAAGTGGTCTGGAATCCTGTCAATGAATGGGAGATACAGCTGGCGCAGTGGTAAAGAATCTGCCTGCCAGTGCTGGAGAAGCAAGAGATGCCTTTTGGATCCCCAGATTGGGAAGATCCCCTGGAATAGGAAATGGCAACCCACTCCAGTATTCTTGCCTAGTAAATCCCATGGACAGAGGAGCCTAGTGGGCTACAGTCCACGGAATTGTAGAGTTGGACATGGGTGGGCATGGAGCCAAGCTGCCAAGATGCTATGGGATGCAGGTGGTCCGAAGTCCAAACACTTGGCCTCAAAGCTGTTTTTGCCTTCTGCTGTTAGTGTCCCAGACGAGGCACATCACTTCTTTCATCTCAGTTTTAACTTTTAAAATGGGGCAAAGAAAAAGATACATATTGCAATCCCCAGACCAGTCACTAAAAAAATGAAAAGGTATTAAATGCTAATAAAGGCATCAAACAGAAAAAAAAAAAGGTACAGCAACAATAATAACAACAACAAAACTATATGATCTACTTTCAAGAGTAGTTGTGAAAACTCAGTAAGAGTCTGTGGATAGAAACTGTGAATCATATAAAATGCTGTGAGCTTCCCTGGTGGCTCAGTGGTAAAGAATCTGCCTGCCAATGGAGGAGACACAGACTCAGTCCCTGATCCGGAAAGATCCCATACACCCTGGAGCAACTAAGCCCGTGCACCAGCACTATTAAGCCTGCGCTCTAGCGCCTGGGACCCGCAGCTAATGAGACTTTGTGCCACAACCAGACAAGCCACCACAATGAGAAGCCCATGCACTGCAACTAGAGGGCAGCCCCCACTTGCCGCACCTAGAGAAAAGTCCACACAGCAATGGAGACCCAGCACAGCCGTACGTAAATAAATGAATGTTTAAAAAACGCTGGTCGTTGCCATTGTAAATTGTTCTTAAAAAGCCCCACATATTTATATGTGAAAAAAGATATTAAAGTACTACACGGCACTGGAAGTCAAAAAATGGTTTAAGCTCCAAATGTATATATACTTAACATTCTCCACTGTATAGGTACAATGAACTGAAACAATAAAATGCAGTGATTTTCTTGGGCTTCTCTGGTGGGTTACTCGGTAAAGAATCTGCCTGCAATGCAGGAGACCTGGGTTCCGTCCCTGGGTCAGGAAGATCCCCTGGAAAAGGGAATAGCAATCCACTCCAGGTTTCCTGCCTGGGAGATCCCATGGACAGAGGAACCTGGTGGGCTACTACTGTGCATGGGGTTGCAAACAGTCGGACATGACTGAGTGATGAAACCACAACCAGTGATTTTCTGTATTTTGCTCTTCCTATACAGAGCTAAAATCAGTCATAAAAAGAACTAGTCCCACGTGTCAAGACAATTCAGCAGGGAAGAACAGACTTGTCAACAAATGCTGCTTGAACAACTGAATATTCCGCAAACAAAAGAATAAAGTTAGACCTCTATCTCACAGCATACACAAAAAGTAACTCAAAATTAATCAAGTCCTAAATATAAGAGCTGAAACTATAACATTCTTAGAAGGGAAGAGGATAAATCTTCATGATTTTGGACCAGACAATGGTTTTCCAGCTATGAAGCCAAAGTACAAGCAATAAAGGGAAATGAAGATAATGAACTTCATCAGAATTTGAAACTTTTGTGTTTCAAAGGACAGTATCAAGAAAGTAAAAATGAAAACACACTGAATGGAAGAAAATATTTGCGAATCATAAATCTGATTTGTATGCAGAATATATAAGGAACTCTTACAACTGAATAATAAAAAGACAACCTAATTTAAAAATGGACAATGATAATACACAACTGGTCAATAAACAAAAAAATACTTAGTATTATCAGTCACCAGGAAAATTCAAATCAAAACTACATGAGATGCCATTTTACATCTACTAGGATGACTGCAGTCAAAAGAGAGATAATTGTAATTATTAGTAATGATATAGAAAAATTGGAAACCTCATATACTATGGGAATGTAAAATGGTGTTACCACTTTTGAAAACATTCTGATAGTTCCTTAAAATGTTAAACATAGAGTTACCATATGATCCAGTCATTTTACACCTAAAGTAAAGAAAACATGTCTGCACATAAAAACCAGTACAGAATATTTATGGTAGTGGCTCAGACTACCATAGCATCTGTAGCATCTGTCTACAATGCGGGAAACCCGGGTTCGACCCCCGGGTTGGGAAGATCCCCTGGAGAAGGAAATGGCAATCCACTCCAGTACTATTGCCTGGAAAATCCCATGGACAGAGGAGCTTGGTAGGCTACAGTCAATACGGTCGCAAAGAGTCGGACACGACTGAGCGACTTCACTTTCACTTCTATTTATAATAGCCAAGAAGTCGAGACAAACCAAGTATCTATCAACTGATGAATGGATAAGTCCTTTTATATGACACATATACAGATAATGGGATATTATCTCACAATAAATATAAATGAAATACTGATACATTTTATAACATAGATGAGCCTTGAGAACATTTAGCTACGTGAAAGAAGCAAGTCACAAAAGGCCACATATTGTATAATTCCATTTACATGTGGCATTTCTAGATGCCCCAAAGACCAGGCAAACCTACAGAGAAAGAAAGTAGATCAGTGGTTGCCAGGGGCTAAGAAAAGGAAGACTAGGCAGTAACTGCTAATAGGTATGGAGTTTCATTGTGGAGTGATGAAAATGTTGTAAAATTGATTCAGAGACAGTTGCACACAACCCTGTGAGTATACTAAAAATGACTGAATCGTCCACTTTGGGTGCATTGTACGGTATGTGAGTTATATCTTAATAAAAGTGTTATTAAAGAAAACAATCACATGAGCTGAAAAAGACAGAGGGTAACAAGAATTTTAATATAACCTATGGGAAAATATTTTGACTATTTTGCTTTGATTTTTAAGTGAACACAACTCACTGTCTGCCTTTAAATAAATCAAATCACAAGTCTAATGCGTGGGAAAGAGACTGGCCAGGAAAAAATGACTGCTCTGGGAGCATTCAGAGTCCCTCAAAAACAGACTCAAAAATTCTCAGCGACTGACGCAGATTTAAGGACTCAATAACCTACTGCTAGCTGAACAAAAGTCATGTCTGCTAGGAAAAGACAGCATTTTAAAAATGGGCTTTCAAAAGTCATTTTAGCAGTAAATGCAAGAACATCTGCAGTAACAACTTCTACCAAAATGCCAAAAAGCTTACCTGTGAGCTTTAAGTATCCTCTGAGCAATGGCATCGCCAATCTTGTTGAACACAACTCTGTCATCAGAGCAGCTTATGAAAAACTGGTTCTATGCAAAATAAATGATATAATCATATAATAAATTTCTATCTTAGAAGTATGCATGTAAGGAAAATGTGGTACATAATTTAAAAATTACACTGATATTTAAAAAAAAATATTTTCCTGAGCAGATATGTTCTGATCCTGAAAATGACACTGGGAATAACTGAGATGAGAATGACTATATAAAGTTATATGAGAATAACTATATAAGGAATTCTCATCTCACTTTGGGTCTCATGCAGTTCTAAACAATATCACTTATATCATTTTCCACACAACTTTTTGTTACCACTTCCAGTTCTTCTAAAGTTTTGGGCTTCTCTGGGTCCCAGATAGTTTGAATCTAATCATAAGGCAAACCATTCCACATCACAGTAATCCAAGCCTATGCCCCAAGTAGTGATGCTCAAGAAGTTGAAGTCGAATGGTTCTATGAAGACCTACAAGACTTTCTAGAACTAACACCAAAAAAAGATGTCCTTTTCATCATAGGGGGTTGGAATGCAAAAGTAGGAAGTCACGAGATATCTGGAGTCACAGTTAAGTTTGGCCTTGGAGTACAAAATAAAGCAGGGCAAAGGCTAACAGAGTTTTGCCAAGAGAACGCATTGGTCACAGCAAACATCCTCTTCCAACAACACAAGAGACAACTCTGCACATGGACATCACCAGCTGGTCAATACTGAAATCAGACTGATTATATTCTTTGTAGCCAAAGATGAAGAAGCTCTATACAGTCAGCAAAAACAAGACCTGGAGCTGACTGTGGCTCAGATCATGAGCTTCTTATTGCAAAATTCAGGCTTAAATTGAAGAAAGTAGGGAAAATCACTAGACCATTCAGGTATGATCGAAATCAAATCCCAAATCCCTTATGATTAGACAGTGGAAGTGGTGAATAGATTCAAGGGATTAGATCTGGTAGAGAGAATACCTGAAGAACTATAGATGAAGGTTCATAACACTATACAGGAGGTGGTGACCAAAGCCATCTTCAAGAGAAAGAAATGCAAAAAGGCAAAATGGTTGTCTGAGGAGGCCTTACAAATAGCTGAGAAAAAAAGAGAAGCTTGAGAAACCTGTATGCAGGTCAAAAAGCAACAGTTAGAACTGGACATGGAACAATGGACTGGTTCAAAACTGGGAAAGGAGTAGGTCAAGGTTGTATATGGTCACCCTGCTTATTTAACTTGTATGCAGAGTGCATCATGCAAAATGCCAGGCTGGAAGACTCATAAGCTGGAATCAAGGTTGTTGGGAGAAACAGAAACAACCTCAGATATGCAAATTTGTTGTTGAGTTTGTCTTTCAGTCACTAACTCTTGTCCAACTCTTTGCAGCCTCATGGGGACTGCAGCATGTCAAGCTTCCCTGTCCTTCACCGTCTCCTGGTGTTTGCTCAAACTCATTTCCATTGAATCATTGATGCCATCCAACCATCTCATCCTCTGTCACACCATTCTCTAGATGATACCACTCTAACGTCAGAAAGCAAAGAAGAACTAAGAGCCTCTTGATGAGGACGAAAGAGAACAGTGAAAAAGCCGGCTTGAAACTCAACATTCAGAAAACTGAGATCAAGACATTCAGTCCCATCACTTCATGGCAAATAGATGGGGAAAAAGTGGAAACAATGACAGATTTCATTTTCTTGGCCTCCAAAATCACTGCAGATGGTGACTGAAGCCATGAAATTAAAAGAAATCACTGCAGACAGTGGCTGAAGCCATGCAATTAAAAGATATTTGTTCCTTGGAAGAAAAGCTGTGAGAAACTTAGAGTATTAAAAAGCAGAGATATCACCTTGCCAAAAAAGGTCTGTCTAGTCAAAGCTATGGTTTTTCCAGTAGTCACATACAAACGTGAGAGTTGAACCATAAAGAAGGCTGAGCACCAAAGAATTGATGATTTCGAACTGGGTGCTGGACAAGACTCTTGAGAGTCCCTTGAATAGCAAGGTGATTAAACTAGTCAATCCTAAGGAATATTCACTGGAAGGTCTGATGCTGAAGGTGAAGCTCCAGTACTTTGGCTACCTGATGCAAAAAGCTGACTTATTAGAAAAGAGCCTAATGCTGGGAAAGATGGATGGCAGGAGGAGAAGGGGGAAACAGAGGATGAAATGGTTGGATGGCATCACTGACTCAATGGACATGAGTTTGAGCAAACTCCAGGTGACAGTGAAGGACAGGGAAGCCTGGTGNGCAAAAAGCTGACTTATTAGAAAAGAGCCTAATGCTGGGAAAGATGGATGGCAGGAGGAGAAGGGGGAAACAGAGGATGAAATGGTTGGATGGCATCACTGACTCAATGGACATGAGTTTGAGCAAACTCCAGGTGACAGTGAAGGACAGGGAAGCCTGGTGCACTGCAGTCCATGAGGTCGCAAAGAGTCGAACACAACTTAGTGACTGAACAACAGCAACATATCATCTTAGCCAAGTAGAAAGCTAAACAATTGTGTAATTATGCAAATTCCTTGTAGACTACATTCTTAGAATGGTAGGAACATTCTGAACTTAAATAGGGAAATCAGCTTTTCCAGACACACTGTGTAGATGCTTATGATCAAAAATCCTGTACTGGTAAACATTCTATCTCATGCTAAGTTTACTTTATGAACAGGGTAGATGGCAGAATCCTGGTTTAATTTTCTCCACTATTTCTTATTATCTGCTTTGGCCTTATCACATTTTGTTTAGGTCTCTTACTATTCCTGAACTTCTATTTTTAAGTAGTTATAAATCTCTCTTGCAAATATTTTGTACTATATAAATCAATTAATAAGATGGAAAGAGAAATTTTTTTTTTTTGCTTTAAGTACTTCTGCTTATAAATTCATGCATCATTATTTAAAACTGTTACTAAAAAAACCAGGTACAAGATTATTATTATAATAATATGAAAGATTTAGCTGCTGCATAAAGGACTGTTGAAAATTAGGTACAAATATTATGAATATTACATACTATATTTACTATACAAATTGTTTTAACATAGCTGTAATTTATAAGTATAGTCATCACAGAGTAACCTCTGCTAATCATCTTAAGATAAAGTGTTAAACAGGTAATAACTCAAAATAGGATTATCATCCTTTGGCCACATTATCATTTTTACTATTGCACAAGCTTTTAAACTTCAGTGCATAAATCTGTTAACAGCTTCCAAAAGACAAACTTAAGAGGAAGTCTTTGCTCAAAAACTCATTTGAGAATATGTTTCCCCTTTAGGGCAGCAAACAATCAAAATCTCAGGGGCTACCAAACCATGTTTGTTCTTCTGAGTTCCTATCACAGAGAAGCTTAGCATTCCTCAGCAGCTGTAACACACACTCACGTCCTTCGACTTCTCCTTTTTTGGATACATGAGGGTGCATGCCAACCACCTACTTTGGCTACAGGCATTTCAACCAAGTTTATGTCCATAGCCACGTGCGCCCACCTGGCATTACTGACCTCGTTTACTGCCATGGTAACGTTACAAAGAAAAGCAGATTTAATCTATGAAAAAGAGACAAAGCAAAAGGATGCAGGGCAATGGATGAACCTAACTATTAACATCAGCATTATTACTGAACAATTAGTAACAGTATTAGTTTTATTAAACTCTAGACTTATTCAGATTTTACTCATTTTTCCACTAATGTACATTTTCTGTTGTATGATCCCATCCAGGATACCACAGTAAATGTAGCCTGCTAATATTTTTAATCAGCCTTCTCTTTCTCTAGGCCTATGAAATAAATTAAGCTCCAATTCTTTTTCACTTGCCTTTAATGAACTGTTACTTCATGGAAGGGGAGGGCTAGGACTCAAGGAGAAGGAAACTGGGGCTAGAATTTTTTCCCCAGCAACCTCATCTCTTTATTGAATTTGTTACAATATTGCTTCTTCTTTATGTTTTGGTTCTCTGGCCATGAGGGCATGTGAGATCTTAGCTCCCCAGCCATGCATGGAACCCACAACTCCTGCATTGCAAAGTGAAGTCTTAATCACTAGACTGCCAGGGAAGTCCCTCACCACATATATTTTTAAATTCAGTGGGAAAGAAAAGACTAAAAGAGTATAGATGTGCCCTGAGCTATTTTTCCATGGTCACGACTTTTTATTTTTAAAGGCTATTCCAAGTGTTTGGAGCTGACTTCAGATCTACTTCGAAGACAATTAAGGTTCCCAAACTAGTAGCTGCAGATTTTCTCCTAGTCTTTAAACACAAACTCTGGGATCTGAAAAAGCTGTATAACGAATAGTAGATGACACGGAACTGAAGAAGGTGGTACCTGCCCTCAATATTCTTATTCCTCCCCTTTCCATGTTCCTTTTCCTGCCTCTCCCTGCTCCAACATCCCTGAACCATGGCATCCAGTGGTCTCTACGTTAACCAGTTAACAGCTTACCCTTGCATGAGCTCTAGCAGCACGTGCCTCATCTTTACACCCTCCAACTCAAGCCAGATCAAAACGTACATCTCCATGGTGGGATATTTCTGGCTAATAACATTATAAATTGCTACATTCTGATAATAAGGACTTGGGGAATTTCTATTAGAGTCCCAAGTTAATGAAAATACAGAGTGAATGTCAGGTATGCCAGGGAAGTCAAATTTCAGGTGACCTCTTCACATCTTAACACGCACTCATTAATGGAGCAAGTCCTGAGTGGGGACCCTGCACTCTTTGTGTGATGTTACAGGAAGGCAGATTGTCATACCAATTTAAGGAGCAAGACTTACTTCTAGGGATTTCCCTGGTGGTCCAGAAGCTAAGAGTCCACCTTGCAATATAGGGGATGCAAGTCCATTCCCGGTCGGGCAACTAAGGTCCCACATACCACGGAGCAAGTGAGCCTGTGGGCTGCAATTTATGAGCCCAGACTTTCTGGAGCCTGTGTGCCACAACTACAGAGCTTGCATGTCACAACTATAGAGTCCATGTGCCACGACAAAAAGATACCACATCATACAACCAAGGTCCCACATGCCACAACTAGGACCCAATTCAGCCAATAAATAAATCAATGTTTCAAAAAGACTTACTTCTATATAGATATAGTGCTTGCTGTTCTCTATCACATAGACGTAAGCAGCATGGATGGATTCTTCATGGTACTTGATACCAGCAGACCAATCAGCAGCAGAGCGGAGTAACTATAAGGCAGCAATCAAAAATGAGCAAATGTAAGACAACAGAGATGATACCAGAGGAATTAATACAATGAAGTCCACCTTTTTTCTTCCAAACTAATTGATTACAGTGGCTTGTGTGACATGTGTGCACTGAGGGAGAGAAGGTGGATAGGGAACTGGTCCTTAGATATAATCCACAATGAAGCCCAGCTGGAAATCCAGTCCTCAATATATGCTCCTCCACCCAGGATTATTTTCATTCATGACTGGAGATCAGGTGTGGTTTCTAAAAAGAGCATTTCAGAAGCACCTCTTTTGGTGGCTGTGAGTAGGGTGACCATTTGTACTCTTCATTCCATGATGGCCCCACAATTATAACAGAATCCTGGTGTATTAATAACACTTTTACTCTCAAAAGTGTCCGGTTTGAATCATATGATGTGGTCACCCTAGCTCTGACTTGATAATATAATTACTCTTTCCCCTCAAATATATACTGTTCAGAACCGCTGTTGTTCATTTGCTAAGTCGTGTCCGACCCTTTGCGACCCCATGGACTGCAGCACACCAGGCTTCCCTGTCCTTCGCTACCTCCTGGACTTTGCTCAAACTCATGTCCATTGAGTTGGTGATGCCATCCAACTATCATCCTCTGTCACCCCTCTCTCCTCCTGTCTTCAGTCTTTCCCAGCATTAGGTTGTTTTCCAATGACTCAGCTCTTCACATTAGGGGGCCAAAGTATTTTAGCTTCAGCTGCAGCATCAGTTTGGAGAAGGCAATGGCACCCCACTCCAGTACTCTTGCCTGGAAAGTCCCATGGATGGAGGAGCCTGGTGGGCTGCAGTCCATGGGATCGCGAAGAGTCAGACATGACTGAGCGACTTCACTTTCACTTTTCACTTTCATGCATTGGAGAAGGAAACGGCAACCCACTCCAGTGTTCTTGCCTGGAGAATCCCAGGAACAGGGAGCCTGGTGGGCTTCCCTATATGGGGTCACACAGAGTCGGACAGGACTGAAGCAACTTAGCAGCATCAGCAGCAGCAGCAGCATCAGTCAGTCCTTCCAATGAATATTCCTAAAGGGTTGATTTCTTTTAGTATTGACTGGTTTGATCTCCTTGCTGTTCAAGGGAGTCTCAAGAGTATTCTCTAGCACCACAGTTCAAAAGCATCGATTCTTTGGCACTCAGCCTTCTTTATGGTTCAACTCTCACATTTGTACATAACTACTGGAAAAACCATAGCTTTGACTATACAGATCTTTGTTGGCAAATTTCAGAATAATACATTCTAAAATACAAACAGATTCATTTAGACACTTAACCTTGATTCTGACTTTAATTAACTGTCTAATCCTTGATGTGTCACTTCAGCTACCAAGTTTCTCATTCATACCACCTCCCTCTCTTCAGACACTCACCTGCTCCCACTTGGATTACAATAAGAGTTTCCAGCTCAGACACCTAGTATATGGTAAATACATGAATGCACAGTGAGACTGCCTGGGTTCAAAGCTTAGCTCAACCACCTAGTGGCTTTCATCTCGGTCAAGTTCCTTAACCTCTTTGTGCCTCAGATTTGTTCTATAAAACTGAGTATCCACTTTGCAAGGTTATAAGAGGATTCAAAGAATTACTGTGCAGTCTGCAGAAGGAGGCTGAGCACCTAGTAAGTAGTACTTAAGTGTTTGTTGTTATTAATGAGAACCTTAGGGGATGCATTTGAGCTATAGCAGATCATTCAATAGATGCTTCTGACTATAGCTATGCTACAGTCTGGCCACATGGAAGGCTTTTTCAACACTAAGAATCTATTGGTTGTAATTTTTTTCAGCATTCTAACCAGTGTTTCAGTATACTGTTGGGCATACTTATTACTTGACTTTCCTTAAGCAATAGAATGTTATCATAGAAGAATCACTATAAAAAATATATTCTCTAATCCTGATTTGAAATGAGTACTGAAACTGTTCCTCTTGAGGTCAACTGAAATTAAAAATAAAAGAATAGCCCATACTTATTAGAGAAGGCAATGGCACCCCACTCCAGTACTCTTGCCTGGAAAATCCCATGGACAGAGGAGCCTGGTCCATCTATTTCCCAAGAAGTGATGGGACCAGATGCCATGATCTTCGTTTTCTGAATGATGAGCTTTAAGACTACTGAAATCCAAACCTAATACTAAAAACTGATTGTGCCATGCTCAGAATGTTATTTCTTTATTCATTATGAAGTACTTATTATAATATAGCTCCCCCAAAAGCATTTTATTTAATGCTATCTAATGAGTATGTATAATGAAATTAGAAAATTTAACTATTAGCAAGAATAGTCAAATATCTCAGAAAGAAACTTACAAGGAAAACTTAGATAAATATAATGCACACTGGGAAAGTACCTTGATTCACATAATCTTCAGGGAACTGCATTACTGTTCATCAGCATAAATAACAAAGGTTTAAAAAATAGAGGTTTCAATTCTTTTTTCACTCAAATTTATGTTGAATTTTGTTGCTAAGGTGTATGGCTCTGAAAACGCAGGTCATCTTGAGCAGATTCTTTGGCCACACGTCCTGATACAATTCTATATCCTTTGTCAACAATTTGTAAAACTGCAGAGTGTACTGGAAAGGTAGGAACACTTGAGACTTGCCCTATCACTCTGCACTTACTAGCTCTTTCACCTTGAACAAGTCATTTTAATATCATGGAGGCTTGATTTCCTCCTTTAAACACTTGAGATTGCTCTGTCTGTCCTTGTTTTTCTCTCTCTCGTACACACACACCTGCCCACCCACACACTCCCATACAGAGCTGCTGTAAAGAAAAAAAAACGGCATGACAAACACAAAGCATTGTTATACAGCACACAGTAGATATTTGATATATGGTAGATCTACCTTTCTAAAGGCTTCCCTAGTGGCTTAGATGGTAAAGAATCTGCCTGCAATACGGGGGACAGGGTTCAGTCCCTGGGTTGGGAAGATCCCCTGGAGAAAGGAATGGCAATCCATTGCAGTATTCTTGCCTGGGAAATCCCATGGACGGAAGAACCTGGCAGGCTACAGTCCATGGGCTTGCAAAGACTCAGACATGACTGAGTGACTAACACACACACACACACACACACAGACACACACCATCCTAAAATGTTATGAACAAAGTTTATATACTACCCTTGGTGGTAATGTCCTAGTCTTGCCCTCATATCCATATACCTTATACTTTACTTTCTCAGTTTCAAACTTTGTTCCTTCAAAGATTTAATAAACTTATTCACATAAGATATATATCAGGAGTGTTGAGCAAGGGTCAATTCAAAGGTCAAGTCTAATTGATTCCAAGTGGCTTCCTGGACAGCTATGTTGAAAAGTGGATTCTTGGAACTAGACACATGGGGGAAGAAATCTGGGTTAATGGCGAATGGCGGACAGGAGGGAAAGCATGCAGGTCACCTATCTGCCATCTTTCCTGTGAAGGATAATGGTAACTGTTTTCCTTTCTAGAAGCAGTTAAGTGTTTATAATAAGTACATTTGTAAGCCAAAAGAAGACCATTTTGTCATTAGCCTGTGGGAGAGCATAAATTAAGTAGAGGGAAGCCCACCCCTGATGCCTATAAAACCATACAAGGTAGATGGTTACCTACACCCTAAGGAGGTTTAGCATTATGTATCTTATTGTCTGAATCAAAATCTGTATCATTTTCTCAAAATGAAAACTCATTTAACTTAAAAAAGTCATCATTTTTGGTTAAACTTGAACATATCTTTCAAATAATACAGAAAAAAAATTACTTGAGACTATTACTCATTTATTATGATTTTGATTAGCTAAAATCTATTTATCATCACAAGATAATTAAAAATATGAATTTCTCTTTTACCACTAAACCCAAGGCCCTAAGGTTATGTACAAATCAACTCAACTGCTTTAAATGATTGATAATCTAGAAAATTTGTAAACAAATCTAGCAAAAAAGCCAAAGGCATTTTGACTGACTTACTTTTGTCTTAAGATTTACTCACTTCTTTTCTTAACTGACCTGACCAACTTAACATTTCTGTTTCAAACCAATGTAACTGAGACAAACCTCAAACTCCCCCTCACATACACAGAAATGTGGCTTATCTTACTGCCCCAAGTATATTGAGATCCATATCTAACCCATGCTTTTCAAATTTCAAGTTTGAATACACAGTTTTAAAGTACACGTATGCCCCTTTTAAAGGACATATTTCTAATTCTGTGCTTTAGCCTCAAGATTGTAACCAGAACCAGTCATTTTCCTTTGTACTGTGTCCTATTTTTTGACTTAAAGGATAACCTTCTCTTTATCCATAAACTCTAATCCCCTTACATGTAGTGGGCCCAAGCTGAATATGTGGACTAAAATGCAGAAATCTCTTCTTGAAGGAAAACTTTCTTTGTATTTGTCCCTAGCTCCTGTCCTCTTACTGTAATGCTTTATTCCTTATAAATCCAGCACATATCTTAATTCCTTTTTACTTCTCTGAGCTCCCAAGTCAATCACAGATCAAAAGTACTTTTTTTTTGTCTTTCATGCAGAAGTTGGCCTCCATGTTGCAGCTCACAAGTGGCATGGGTCAGGGAGAGAAAAGAAGTGGTCAGATTATTGAGCTTCATTCTTCCAGTCTGTGTTGAGAAGCACTGCAGGCAAGAAACGGCAGAAATGGACTTTGTTCAAGAATCTGCCTCAAACTACCAAATTCTTCCTTTTTTTTTTTTTTTTTTGCCATGCTGCGCAGCTTGTGGGATCTTAGTTCTCTGACCAGGAATCGAAACTGGGCCCTCTGCAGTGAAAGTATGAAGTCCTAGCCACTGGATCACAGGGAATTTCAAGCTCCTCCTTCTAAGAACCATTCACCTATAGTCCAGCGTCATCAACACACACATCACAGTATGTCATTATTCTAATAGGATGATCCTTTGGCCTAAGCAATAGTGAAAAGTTAAACTTGAGGGTGAAGGGATGGAAGAGAATATACTTTTTGAAGAATAAGACTTAAAGGGAGAGAAGGCCTAGGAAAAAACATATAGTTGAGAGCTCTTGAAAGCCAGAATGAAGCAAAAGGAGAACTAGGGCTGGATTTGGGTCTGCAGCCACAAAGGATGATCTCAAAAGGCAAGCATGCCATGCAGCTTTGCCTTGCTGGGGCCCTTGGTGGTTGCAACTATCCTGGGGCTTACTGGAGACAGTCTTTCTGCTGAGCAGCTATGGCCTCAGGCTCTGGAGTCAGACTGCTAAAAATCCAGTCTCATCCCCTCCACTACTCATTTTGTTATTTTAACCTCTCAAAGCCTTAGGTTTCCTCATATGTAAAAATAAGGGGTCAAAGAGAACACAACTTAAAGACTGGTAAGTATAAAATGAGATAATCCATAAATCAGTGCAATGTTGAGCACAGGGTAAACACTCCCCGCTCATGTGGCTTCAGCCAGCCAAGACCCACAGCAACATGTACAGAAATCTTACCATACGAGGACCTGGTCTGTAAATGGAAAACAGCTTCCAGGTTAAGAAACCTCCTTAGAAATGCCAAGTGGCTATTTTTCCCTCTTTCCTAGTATCTACTTTGTTCTATCAGTGTACAAAACATTTTGCTGTTCTTTGAAACACTGATTCCTACACTGACATCCTTCGGAGTGTCATTTGGACATTTTCTCCAAGTGGAAGAGTAAATTCTTCCAATCATATAATTGGAATGCCATTTACATTTGCTTGTATATATTTTTTCTTTCCTTTTAATAGAGACATTGAAGACATGGTTCCAGTGGATTATTTCCATCACTTTCGTAGGACTTCTTGGCAATGACTGTCTAAGAAATGACTCTTCTACTGTAAGCTGCTCAATTTAATAAAAGGTATTATTTCATGTATCGATTCCACATTGATGCTAATTCGGAATCAAGCACTTTCTTTTATCTTAATAGACAGGTCAGATGTCTTCTGTCTTGGCCATTTATCGTAAATGGAAATGATAGCATTCAGGAACCTAGTTTGTTCTTTTTAGAGAGAAAACAAGTTCTTTTATAAACTCTGTGCATAGGCAGTTTCAGAATCATCTTTCCTCCCACCTGCCTCCCCATACCTTTTTCCTGCTATGTCTTGTCCAAGTGCTCTTGGCAAGCTTTGGGAACACAAAGCACTGAGGGGAAACAACTGAGATTATTTAAGTGTCAGTGGAAGTAGCTGAAGTCAGATCTCAGGAGTGGGTGACTTTTTTTAGAAGCAGAAATTCATGCTGGCGGCAGCAGGTCATTCTGCCTGCTGGAGCTCTAGTCCGCTTGGCTGGCTGTGTCGGTCGTCTGCAACAGCTGTGCATATAGCTGGAATTACCAGTAGTATGTGCCTCAGGGTGATCAGGCTCAACATTTTTGTGTTAAAAAATCAAATAACTGGGTTCTCTTCTGCAGATGAAAGAACAGCATGAATTTCTTTACCTTATTGTATCCAATGTTCTTTTTCTCCATTTCAACATATATGGTATAAACAGTATAAACATTTTTGTATCCAGAACTAACCTGTGACCCATCCAGAGAAATGTCAACTTCTTCACTGCAAACTTTTGAAAACACTAGGGAATGCCTGAAAGTCGTAGCTAATACTGACATAATTCAAACAAGTATATTCTTCTAGGTGATTTGCATGGATTAATTTCTTTAACTATCACCACAACCTTATGAGACAGGTACTATTCTGATGTCTGTTTTAAAGATGAAGGAAATGCATTCAGAGAGGTGAAATAATTGTCCCAAGGTTATACAGCTCGTATGTAGTGAAACAGAAACTTGAATACAATCTGACTATAGAACCTGCCCTTTCCCCTTGCTATATTACATCACTCCCTTTCAGTTAAGTAAGCTTGTGGTCTCTAAATTACATTATGAACAACAAACTATGTTAAAAAAAAAAAAGCTATGTTAAAATCAATGTTAAAAAGAATAAACCTAAGGAAGAATTTTATTAAATTTCTCAAATAGTCATTTGTCTATTGCCACATGATAGCTGAGAGAGAAAAAGTTTTGAAAATATGACAACAAATTCTTTAAAAGTTAAGTAGCCTACACAGCCAAGTCCTAACTCCCTGTTACCTTCTGGATTCTCTGGAAAACCAAGGATTGGACTTGGCTATTGTTTTCAACCTCTAAGCACTAGACATTCATAACTTGACAACAATGTCTAGAACAACATGAATAATGTTTACAGCCAGTGAGTAATGTGAAGCAAAACAGTGCTGTGGTCAGAACTTTACAGAAAAGGAGAAATGGAGCAGTATAATTCCCTTGCTTTTCCTCAGCGTCTGGTCCTCTCAGATTTTCCTGTTTTCAAAAAGACACACTTGTCTGGCCATACCCACTGTTTTCACAATTGGAGTTATTTTGGCAGTTCTGAAAACATCTACTGGCAACCAGTAGATGTTTTTTGAGGTCTAAAGCTTTTAAACGATGGAGGAATCTTCTTTAAGGAAGAGAATATCAATCTATAAATACAAAATTAGTGTATTCTAGGATTTATTATAGCAATCTCTTTACCTGTCTCCTTGTTTTCATTCCCTTTCTAGTATTGTATGTTTTCACATGTATAAATTTTAGGTCTCAAAGTGTGTTTGTTTGGAAAAATTGAAATAGACATGTCACAGAATGAGAGATCCTACATCAGTTAAGCTTGGGAAATGCACATAGTATATTTAGTCTTAGTGATTCCATGATGTACACACCAGTATCACAAAGGCACTGAGAAGTCCTATATTTAAAAAATCTGCAAAAACTTATCTGTCCATGGAAACCTTTTTTGTGGAATAGCTACTAGCATTTCACAGGCAAAACCCAATTTGGGAAACTCTGATCTAGGTTCAGTTCAGTTCAGTCACTCAGTTGTGTCCGACTCTTTGCAATCCCATGGACTGCAGCACGCCAGACTTTCCTGTGCGTCACCAGCTCCTGGAGCTTACTCAAATTCATGTCCATAGGGTCAGTGATGCCATCCAACCATCCATCCTCTGCCTTCATAAAACACTCATGTATCATGTTTCCTCTCAGATGACCGAAAAAAGTCCACAGTTCACTAATACCTCCAGGATCAGGCTGAAATGAACAAGACCAGCACTTCAGGGCACCCCAATCTGGCCATATGCTGTCTGAACCTTATCTGCTACCTCTTCAAGAGCAAACGGTTTGCTGTAGTGGTTCTACCTTCTTATTCCTTAGAGGGGGTACCCAGCTCTGTCCCTCTCATTCACCAACCACTCATGGCACACTGATCTGCATTCTCAAGACTTGCATTTGTCCTAAACCACAACTCGCCTTGTGAACTCAGTTCTTTAACATTAGAGCTTTCTCTCTCCCAGCTAACTCTTTGCCAAAAGGAGGCGGAGAACTCCTTTTGTCTGCTTCCTCGGGATCCAGGTGTGCACTGATGATTCGGCTATGAAAAAAGACGGCACTTGAAAGGCGTAGACTGACTGAGTAAATGAATTAACGAGTCAGTGAGTCTTGGTAAACTCCAGGCAGCCTGGGCATTCAGGGATGAACATATGAGTCTATAAGAAGAGGTCACTGATTTAGCTTCATTTCTACCACAACATCCCATGATACAGAGAAGGTGAACCAGGGAAGGTGCTTTGTAGGATGCACATGCAGAGCATCTATCTGTCTCATCAGAGCAGCAGGATGAGAATATGTAAAACAGGGCTGTACCAAAGGCATCAGAAGACATATGTATATGCAAACACTAGGATAAAACATCTTCTGCTAATCATAAAAATACACAATGCCCAGGAATATCGTTTCAACAGCTGCTTAATTAGTATCTGCTAACTTTGGTAAGTTGATCACTGAGTCAATTTTAATGCCATCTCAAATATTAAATTAAACTCTCTTGTTTTCTTAATATCAAGGCTCCTATTTTATCTTATAGGTAACTTTTTTCCCCTCTAAGTAGAATAAAATTAAACATGTTCATAAAATATTCATTAATTTACAAATGCGTGCATATCTATCTGTGCTTCTAAGTTTAAATTAGTTTTCTCCTTTAGCCTGGGATGACTATTTGCTGTAGATAATTCTCTTAAGTGATTTATCTTTTTGATCTATTATTTGATCTATGGTTTGAAATGTCTTTTAATTTCTTATATACACACACCTCTGCTTGCACACAGTACAAAGTAACTAATTCAGGCATTTCATTTATTTCGTTTAGGTGTTAGAATCCATGTCCAAATTATAAAAATCCATAATAGTAATGATAGCAGCAGACTACCGGATCTTTACTTAAACAATAGTTTTAAAAATTTTGGTATGTGTATTTATTGTGAAATGATTAGCACAAGTTAGTTAACATCCATAACTTCACATATTTACAAATTTTTTTCTTGTGATAAGAACTTTTAAGCTGTATTTCCTGGAAAGTGAAAAGTGAAAGTGTTATTCCCTCAGTTGTGTCTGACTCATTGTAACTCCATGGACTGTAGCCCACCAGGCTCCTCTGTCCATGGAATTCTCCAGGCAAGAATATTGGAGNTTTTTCTTGTGATAAGAACTTTTAAGCTGTATTTCCTGGAAAGTGAAAAGTGAAAGTGTTATTCCCTCAGTTGTGTCTGACTCATTGTAACTCCATGGACTGTAGCCCACCAGGCTCCTCTGTCCATGGAATTCTCCAGGCAAGAATATTGGAGTGGGCTGCCATTCCCTTCTCCAGGGGCTCTTCTCAACCCAGGAATTGAACCTGGTCCTGCATTGCGGTCTTCCCTGGTGGCTCAGGAGTAAAGAATCTGCCTGCAATGCAGGAGACCCAGGTTTGATCCCTGAGTTGTGAAGATCCCTTGGAGGAGGGCATGGCCACCCACTCCAGTGTTCTTGCCTAGAGGATCCCATGGACAGAGGGGCCTGGCAGGCTACAGTCCATGGGGTTGCAGAGTCAGACATAACTGAAGCAATTAAGCAGCAGCAGCAGCTCCTGCATTGCAGGTGGATTCTTTATCATCTGAGCCACCAGGGAAGCCCTGTACTCCCTTAGCAACTTTCAAACAATACAGTGTTGTTAACTATAGTCACCATGTTGTACAGTACATCCCGAAGACTTTTAATTAAAAGTAAAACTGGAAGTCTGTATTTTTGACCACTGTCACCCACTTCTTAACCCCTCCTACCCCACCCTTTGCCTCTGGCAAACACCAATCTGTTCTGTACTTAAACAATACTTTTGAGGCAGATAGTGATGACTTTGAACGAAAGGCAATGCCAAGGTGGCCAACGCTAGATCTGTTCCTGCCTGATATCAAGATACTTGAGCTGGAGTTCGTCCAGGGAGCAGATTGGGTAACAATGGACAGGACTAGGATTTCAAGCTCCAGCTCTACTGATAACCCTCAATGACCCTGAGCAAGTCTCAAAGTTTCACTGGGTCTTAATTTTCTTCTTGGTAATTTGAGAACGTTGGACTGCATGTAGTCAAATTTTGTGCCTCTAATAAGCAAACTTCTCATCCTTTTAAAAATGCCTCTAAAAGATATTTGGTTAATTAAGGAACTAAAATTAGATTGAACTATAGCTTCCAAGATGCTAAGTTTCAACCAAATTCCTGGTACCTCACTAGTATCAGTCCCAGGGTTACTAGGTATCATGTTGATAGAGTCAATTCAGAAGGACTTACAGGACAAACCACTCCTTGACTGGCTTTTTCTAAAGACATGTATTTATTACATTTATATAAGAGTTTTAAAAAGAGGATAAATTGAATACATTTAAAATTGAAAATATAATACTAAAATTTAAAAGATCTATTCAGATTTGTTTTGGAGTTGTCTGCTTTAAAAAACTTGAAGCCAATAGGCATTTAGTCCACATGAATGATTGTACCTAGTAGTATTTCATGAAAAACAAAAGCCAGACTTACCTGTACATTAGCATGGACAGACCCAGGCACTTGGTATTTCAACTCGTGGGCTGTTGTTTGAGATTTGGGAAGCAGAAAAGGATAAGAAAGGGAGCGATATTTTGGTTTCATAATCTAAAATAAAGAGAAACAGGTAAAAAAGATTCAAATGAAAAAATAATTCCAGTCTTCCCTACTTTGTGATTCTAAAAGATATACAGGTTCATTTGAAAATAAAAATATATATTAACAGTGGGTGTTTCTAGCTGAAGAGACAACAGATTATTTATTTATGTTTTCTATTTCCCAGAGGCAGAAAACTCCTTTGTTCCTTCTTTTACCTTTTGGAGTGAGCATTGAAAGTGAAAGTGAAAGTCACTCAGTCATGTCCGACTCATTGCGACCCCATGGACTATACAGTCCATGGAATTCTCCAGGCCAGAATAATGGAGTGGGTAGCTGTTCCCTTCTCCAGGGGATCTTCCCAACCCAGGGATGGAACCCAGGTCTCCCACATTGCAGATGGATTCCAGATGGATTACCAGCTGAGCCAATAGGCAAGCCCAAGAATACTGGACTGGGTAGCCTATCCCTTCTCCAGGGGAATCTTCCTGATCCAGGAATCAAACCGGGGTCTCCTGCATTGCAGGCAGATTCTTCACCAACTGAGCTATTGCTTCGTATTTTTAAAGAAAAGTTAAATATAACCTAGAGTTGTAGACTCACTTCCCTGATGCTGGGAAAGATTGGGGGCAGGAGGAGAAGGGGAAGACGGAGGATGAGATGGTTGNCAGGGGAATCTTCCTGATCCAGGAATCAAACCGGGGTCTCCTGCATTGCAGGCAGATTCTTCACCAACTGAGCTATTGCTTCGTATTTTTAAAGAAAAGTTAAATATAACCTAGAGTTGTAGACTCACTTCCCTGATGCTGGGAAAGATTGGGGGCAGGAGGAGAAGGGGAAGACGGAGGATGAGATGGTTGGATGGCATCACCAACTCGATGGACATGGGTTTGGGTGGACTCCAGGAGCTGGTGATGGACAGGGAGGCCTGCGTGCTGCAGTTCATGGGGTCACAAAGAGTTGAACACTACTGAGCCACTGAACTGAACTGAGAGCTGTAGAAGTATACAATTGCAAAAATGGGGTTATTTTATAAACTGATTTTTTACTATGCTGTTGATATCTTGTAGCAGCAATAAATCACTATAGGTCATTTAAAAAATAATTTCATATACACAATGGAGTATTACTCAGCCATTAAAAAGAATACATTTGAATCAGTTCTAATAAGATGGATGAAACTGGAACCGATTATACAGAGTGAAGTAAACCAGAAAGAAAAACACCAATACAGTATACTAACACATATATATGGAATTTAGAAAGATGGTAATGAGGACCCTGTATGCAAGACAGCAAAAGAGACACAGATGTGTAGAGCGGACTTTTGGATTCTGAGGGAGAGGGAGAGGGTGGGATGATTTGGGAGAATAGCATTGAAATATGTATACTATCATGTAAGAAACGAATTGCCAGTCTCTGTTCGATGCAAGATGCAGGATGTTTGGGGCTGGTGTATGGGGATGATCCGGAGGGATGATGTGGGGTGGGAGGTGGGGGGGGGGTTCATGTTTGGGAGTTCATGTACACCCATGAAGGATTCACGTCAATGTATGTCAAAACCAATACAGTACTGTAAAGTAAAATAAAGTAAAAATAAAAATTAAAAAAATAATAATTTCATAGTAAAATGTCATGGAACAATCATAATTTGTTTAATAAATTTATACTAATGAAGATTTCAGTTATTTCTCATTTTATATGAATTATTAGATACAATATCAAAATAAATTACTTACTGAATAACTTCTTTAGCTTAAATACCTGAAATTGATTTTCTGAGTCAAAGGTTACATCCTTTAAAATTTTTTTTGCAATTATACCAATTTATCCTCCCAGGAGTAGGGTATAAGAGCATCAAAGATCCTGAACCCAGTTGTGGGTTTCTGCAGTGTATTTAACTTTGCCAGTCCAATAGGTTAAAAATAACATCCTTTTATTTATTCTTCTATTCACCTCTAAATTCTTTTAAAAAATATTTCCACTATTTCTAAGAGCTCCCACTAACTGTTTATAATGTAAATTAAGTGAAAAATAAGGTGACACTCTGAGTTAACAAAACTAAATTTTTCCCCAAATTATATCCAAATTATAGGGAAGAAATGCCTCATCACCATTTAAAATAAATAAAAGGGAACCTTAATAACACCAAGACAATAGGCACTTAACTTATGAGTATTAGGTCAAATTCTTGTAAGTAATGAAGGCATCTTATGAAAGAGGACAAAATCTGGAGGAAAGAGAAGTAGTTCCATCTTCTCATACTGCTCACTTTGCTCAGAACTGCGTCTCAGAAGCCTGTGCCAACATGGATCCAGGGCAGTGCCAGGATTGCAAGGACTTGAAAGCTGCAGCTCTCACCTGAACAAGGGTCCCATCCCTGCTACAGTAGCTCAGCAGCCCTCCACGTGACTATCAACCCAGGCGAGATGCTTAAACTGGGAGTCCCAGGTTAATGGTTAAACCATAGTCTGTAATGGTACCACCATTCCTCTGCCCTCTGAATTATTTGTGGAGGAAAAGTTCAGGAACTATTTTTTTTTTCTCTTTTGCCCAGAGTCCCAGGTGCTCTGACAACCGGCCACTCAACAGTGGATAAAGTGGCACAGCTGTGGCCACACCAGCCCCTTCTTGCCTCCTCTTCCTGGCCTGTCCCTCTACATGTGGACTGAATCATGCTAAAACCACCCACGTACCTTCGTGAAGTTCCAGCGCTGGATGAAGTGACGGGCCACATCGCGAGCTGCCTTGCCGTGGACTGCAGAGGCTATGTCATGCCATGGCATCCGGGGGGTGGAGTGCCTGTCAATGAAATCTGCCCAGGTGCACCAGGCAAGGATCCACACTAACTGCTGTGCCCACAAGGCACATAAGCCATCTGACCCCAGCTCTGACCCCAACTATGATACATTAAAAAACAACAACAACAACAACATGGTGATGTCTACCATATGTATATTTCTTGACTCGGATAGAATAATACCTTTATAGCCAAGGGAAGCATAGATCTCACCTTGAGGAACATAGTCCCTATGCACCTCTCCCAATATGAAGTTTCCATTCCAATATTAGACAATCACTGAGAAAGGCAGATGTGAGTTGGTACAAATTATCTAAAGATATAAATGTGATATTACATTTTTTCTTCTATTCTGCTGAAATAATGTCAAGCTATGTACGGACTGCCATTTCTAGTTCCTGTTCAGTATGCAAGCACTTAGATGATCTGAAATGTATTATTTTAATGTTGGAAGATGAAGATGATAAGCAGAAAAAAGGAGATCACCAAAGGAAGGGAAACATCTCCTGGAGAATTACAGATTATGATGCCTAAAATATGTCTATATGCAATCTGGAGATTTCAAATAAGTAAGCTATATTTCATTTTCTTTTCTTACTATACTCACAAGGAAAAACCCTTAAGTATATGACTAAATCATGGTCTCCAATGTGTCACCAAATGTTCAAAACAAAACAAGATATTAGATCATGCACACGCATACTTGTTGAGATACTAACAAGGAAAAGACAAAACATGCGCAGCCACCCACTACCATGGTACTCACCAGCAAAAGGCTTATCGAGTTGAACCCAGTCTTTGAAGACGAAATTGCAGTAGTCCTTTCCATGCCAGAATCTGGTTTCCCCATGTAGCTCTCCCACACGTGTCTGTACACTTCGGAGGGAGGCTGTGTCTGTAAATGCAGCAAGACTCACTCAAAGGCTGTGGTTCAGGTGGGCCCCAGGGAGGGAGGCTCACCTCTCATTTATTAACACCTAAACACTTCCTAGCTTTTCTTCTTAAGCCTCATAACAAGGGCGGTATGGGTTCATTCCATCTGAGGCTGTGGGCTGGCTGTGAGCTGGGTAGTTGGGGCTATAACCAGGTTCATCATTTGACAATGAAATTTTAATATTTTTACACGTTTCAATGCCATGCTCCCAAATCATCCCACCCTCGCCCTCTCCCACAGACTCTCATACAGGGTAATTGCCAGTGCAGGTTCGATGTATGATACAGGATGCTAGGGGGTGGTGCACTGGGATGACCCAGAGGGATAGTATGGGGAGGGAGGTGGAAAGGGGGTTCAGGATGGGGAACATGTGTACACTTGTGGCAGATTCATGTTGATGTATGGCAAAACCAATACAATATTGTAAAGCAATTGGCCTCCAATTAAAATAAATTTATATTAAAAAAAGAAATTTAATATCTTTATTCTCGTCATCTAGCAGATCACTGGCAGGATGGGTCNACATGTGTACACTTGTGGCAGATTCATGTTGATGTATGGCAAAACCAATACAATATTGTAAAGCAATTGGCCTCCAATTAAAATAAATTTATATTAAAAAAAGAAATTTAATATCTTTATTCTCGTCATCTAGCAGATCACTGGCAGGATGGGTCACAGGGTTAACTTGCTGGGTGAAAGCGGTAAAGCCAGGTCTGCTGGAGGAACATGAGATGCCGAGGCCATAAAGAAGTCATGTTCTTCTTCTTGCTCAACCAATATGGTGCACAGCTAATGTGTAATTCTTGTCTGTTGCATTTCAAAATGCAAGAACCTCAAATTTGCGGACAGTGGTGTTCTAGCCCTGGCATTGACTAGCTAAGTGACACTGAGCTTCACCCTTTTGGGTAAGAAATCCTTTATGTACAAAAGGAAGAATTTGGCCCAGCTATCATCTAAGATCTTCTGGGTGCTAACATCCTATATTTCTACAATTATAAATGACATCCATAAAATATCATAACAATAGAAGAAGCTTAGGATCACATAGGCGCAAAAGCAGCATCTACTGCAGTATTGCACAAAGAGCTTTGTCAGGAACATTTTCAGTTCAGTAAATATGTTGACTTAAATAGTTTGTACATTTATGGGATATGCCAATCACAAAGACAGATAAGCAGGGAACTAGCAGAACTACAAATCACAAAATGCAGCGCTTGGCACAAAAGAGACACTTATCCATCAGACACTGGATGCAACACGTTTGTTGAATGAATAAATGGTACCACACACAGAAGCCAGAGTAAATACTGGACTGGCCCCCCTACCACCATACTGCCCCAGATGTGTCCTTCCAAAAATGCAGATTCCTTGTTTAAAAGCCTTCTAGGATGACCTGCCTACAAGGGGGTCAAATCCTCAGGGTTTAGTGTGCAGAGGCAGTTCTTAAACTGCCGCCAATCTCTCTTCCTTATCCTCATTTTCCCCATACAATCCAGGCCCCAGGCACACCACCGTTCTCACTGATTGTGACAGGCCTTATCTGTCATGCAGCCAGTACATGATTCCTTCAGACTGGAATGTTCTTCCCACCCTCTTGGTCTGACCTCTTCCTCATCCTTCAAGAGCCACATTAGCTGTCACCTGTCCTAGAGACACTCCCCATATCCCAGCAGGGAGAGGCTGTGGAATCATTCATAGTTACACACCCCAGGGCCCTTGACTCTGTGACTCATCTGTCCCTCCCTGTCCGCCACTCACTCATCTATAAACTCAGGGGTGGGGACTGCATCCCTTCAATGCCTGGTGTAGCTCCTGGCATTCAGCAATCAATCAATAATAGCATTCAGCAATCAATCAATAATAATTGCAGAGTGAAAAATTTTAAACGATCACTATGCACTCTGCTCGTGAAAGTGAAGTTGCTCAGTCGTGTCTGACTCTTTGCGATCCCATGGACTGTAGCCCACCAGGCTCCTCTATCCATGAGATTTCCCAGGCAAGAATACTAGAGTGGGTTGCCATTTCCTTCTCCAGGGGATCTTCCTGACCCAGGGATCAAACCCAGGTCTCCTGCACTGCAGGCAGACACTTTAACCTTTGAGCCACCAGGGAAGGAATAATCTGCTAGTATTCTATCTCAAACTGAATAATTAATCTCCAAAGAAAAATGTCTTGAAGTGCTAACAATGAACAAAACTATATAATGTTAAAAATTAGAATTCTATTCATTTCTCCCAGTGATTTATTTTCCTTTTCTCTGAAACTGAAAGGCCAAAGTACTGATAGGTCTATTTGCTCACCTGTAGGCTCTTTATAGTAAGCATGGCACTTTATTTAAAAAAAAACAAAAAACTAAGAAAAAGGGAATAAAGAGAAGATAAATAGCAGGTTAATTCCAAAGGAAAATTTTAAAATATATATAAAATTTGTTTTCATCAGTTGAGAAACTTTGGGCTAAATGTTTACATATATACACATATACTTGTTTAAAAATTAACTTTCATCTAATAATCTGTTTTGACAAGAAAAACAAAGTAAATTCTTAGTCTCAGAAAATGATCTTGGTGCTAATTGAATTCAGTCTGCTCATAATTCAAATTTGGTTTTGGTCATGGCCTACACCAGTGCAAATTAATCAGGGTCCTCCTCAGAACCAATGAAATATTAAGGTTAAACAGAACCAAATCTTGTCAGTAGGATATGTCCCCCTGCTGAATCACTAAGGCACTAAGTTAGTAAAATATTTAATCCCAACACTTCTCTACTATTTAATAGATAATAAGCTCTTTGAGAGCAAAAATAAGTGTTATACAATTTACCATTGCATCCCTGAGAATGGAGTTGAGAAATGACTTAACTTGCTATTCATTCTCCCTTATGATTAAATATCTGAGTGTGAAACATTTGCCTCAGCTAAATGACAAGCATTATCTTCCCCATTAGCCATCTATTAAATCATGCTTAATAGGAAATCATCAGCAAACAATTACTGAATATAAAAAGAATAAAATTCAACCCTTTTAAAATGACTGTATCAAGGAAACAATGTGTTTGACATTCTCCCTCTTGCAACATAATTTTGAGAGGGGAAAAGAAAAGTCTTGAGGATGGCTGACTGATTTTGGATTAAAGTATATACTACAGAAATCTATCATAGTTACTAATCACATTTAAGATGAGCTGATTTTACTCCACTTTTTTCTACTTAGAAACATGCAATGATCTTGTATACACACTCTGCTGATTTCTACACATCACCAGTAAGGTTCACTCGGAACCCCATTCAGTCTGGCCTTTTGCATTCAAGTGAAACATTGCAGAGAAACTAACCTAGTTCATACTTTCAGGAAAGGAAGCTATTAACTCAAGCAAACATTCAGTTGCAAACTTATGATGAAGAGTCACTCTATGCTTAATTTGGGTTTCTAGTCCCAGAATTAAGACAATATAGTTCAAGTCATGATTTAAATGTAGAGCTGTGTTCTTTAAACTTCCTTCTCCATTAATAGTAGAACCTTACTCTTCCCCCGCCCCAAAAAAAAATTCACAAGGCAGTCCAATATATAAAACAATGTAAGTGGGATTTTTCTGGGTTGAAGCAGGTAGCAATAAAGGTAGGAGGGGCCAGGTCTTCAGGAGTATCCTCAAAGCTCCCTGAGAAACACCAGGATTTAAGGAACAGACTCAGTAAAACACTGCTCCAGAAGAGTTCAACTATTCTCTGGCTTTGGTTTTTAAGTAAGTGAACTTTTTTTCGTTTTAAAAAGCTAAGCTGGTAACTTAACATAGTTAATGGAAACAGTCCTCTCGGTCCCCCACATCCCATGTCCAGTGCATCAGCCGTGCCATCACCTCTACTTCAGAATGGCTTCAGTACCTGCCTGGTCACGATCTGCCACCCCTGTCTGCTCTGAAGAATAAGCTTGTAAAAAATGTTCGTCAGATCTTGTCCGGCCTTTGCTCAAGACCAGCTGATGACTTCCTTTTTCTACTCAAAGTATAAGGCAAAATTCTATAACCTACTCAGCCCTGTCCAACTTTGCTCCTATCATTATCCCCAGCCATCATTATCATTATTCCAGCCATGCCTGGAAGTCACCTATCCCGTCCTTTCTCAAAGTCTACACTGGCTGGTCTCCCTCCCTTATCCTACTTCACTCCTTTTGGATCTTTGTCGAAAACTCATCTCAGTGGAAAAGCATTCTCTGACTCCCTCCTCGTATAAAATAATCACTCCTTCCCTCTACCCTTTCTCTCTTCCCCTGCTCTATTATTCTGCGAGATAATTTATACCACCTGACACACTGTGTTTGATGGTCTATTTCTATTTACAATTCCCATCCTCACTTTCCAACTAGATAACTGAATTTCGTTTGTGTTGTTCATCACATCCTGAGTACCCAGAACAATGATCGACATATTACAGGAGCTCATAAGTACTTATTTAATAAACAGATGAGTCATACAAATTTAGTTTTGTACTCCCACTTGCAATTTTTAATGATTGTGCAATTTCATCAAGGGAACGGATTGCTCATTATGTTCTAGAACCATCCTCCATCCTCTCTTGGATATTTAGGATGTTTACTTTTTTCCCCTCCTCTCCCTTAAAAAAAAAAAAAACCACAACAAACAACACTGCACTGTATGTGTATCCAGCTTATTAAAGAGAGGATTTCCATCAACACCTAAAAACAACCATATTGCTGTCCCTAGCTCACGACTGTGGGAATCACCCCCTCAGTCTATTATCAGCCTGAATTACTTAATATATTCTGCACTCAGCTTGCATCTTCCTTTCCACTTGCCTCCAATCCTGTTGTCAGCAATACTAACATTTAGTCCCCTCATTGGTCCATCTTAACTTCAGTCCTAACATAGCAAAGTCACATGCTGGAATTACAAAGCAAAATCTGGACCTATTTGTAACCCTTATCTTTAAAGTCTGCCCCTGACCTGGCTCTCTGGACTTCCCAGTGCCCTGTCTCAGGGCTACGCCGCTCTACGGAGCACAGGAGTTACTGTGAGCTCTCCCTGAATCCACATAAGCATCAAGGGCTAGCTGTATGCTAAACAGACAAAATGTTTCCCCATATATGCCCTTCTCCATATTTTAATGGTATCAGTGTTGTTGAGATTTATGAATGCAAATGGATTTAACAGTTACATAGGTGCTTTATTTAGTTCACTATAAATAGTCAATCACTTTAAAAATTGCTGGGTCCCCAGGCTAAAGAATGCTGGAACCACTGCCCAAGGTCCAGCCTAGTGTTCAGGGTCATTAACCCCTAACCGGAGAAGGCAATGGCACCCCACTCCAGTACTCTTGTCTAGAAAATCCCATGGATGGAGGAGCCTGGTGGGCTGTAGTCCATGGGGTCGCTAAGAGTCAGACACGACTGAGCAACTTCACTTTCACTTTTCACTTTCATGCATTGGAGAAGGACATGGCAACCCACTCCAGTGTTCTTGCCTGGAGAATCCCAGGGACAGAGGAGCCTGTTGGGCTGCCATGTATGGGGTCGCACAGAGTCAGACACGACTGAAGAGACTTAGCAGCAGTAGCAGCAGCAGCAGCAGCAGCAGCAGCAGCAGCCCCTAACAGCCACAAGTGACTCCCATCCAGCCCTGCTTGCTGGACTCCATCTCAGTCATCTCCTAAACAGTACACAGAACTGTGGCCTTGAGAATTTAGCCAAAAGGTTCTGCTTCGGTCATCTGTATTTCTGCTAAATCACAAATCTGATTCATGACTTCTGGGAGGCTGAGAAAATGGAACTTCACTGGGCACATCACTTATCATCTCTAAACCTTCATTTGCAAAAAGAAGATAAGACTGTTATAACCGAGCACCACCAGTGTTCCCGGCAGTGAGGGGCAGAGTCTGCACATGATAAAAGCTAGCTTATATTTTACTGTGGTTGCTATTTACTATGATGATTGTGTGTAAGCATGCTAAGTCGCTTCAGTGGTGTCCAGTTCTTTGTGACCCCATGGACTGTAGCCTGCCAGACCTCTCTGTCCACGGGATTCTCCAGGCAAGAATACTGGAGTGGGTTGCCATACTCTCCTCCCGGGGATCCTCCTCACCCAGGGATCAAACCCGCATCTCTTACGTCTTCTGCATTGGCAGGCGAGTTCTTTAGCACTAGAGTCACCTGGGACGCCCATTATTTGTCCCTCTATCTGATCTGCTGCCAAATCCCTCTTCATTCCCACCACATTTTAAGCCCTGATTAATTTATTTGAGTACCTCGTTCTTACAAAAGCTTATCAGATCATCATTTCTAATAATACATGCAGGGTAAAAGCTGTGAGAACAGAGAGGCAATCCAGAAATACAGTCACTCTGCTCATGCAGCTAAAGCTGAAGCCTACGGAGGTTCTGGCACCTCACACATCACTTACCAATCTTAGGTCTAGTAAGCCCCTGCTCAGACTCACTGGAAGAGCGAAAGAGTTTCAAGTGGGGTTTTAAACCATGGATTAAATTCTGACGACTCCTACAGTGATTACAATAACCTGGAGAAAGTTAAGAGTTCTTTTTTTACAAAGATATATATATATATATACACACACACACATATAGGAAGTTTTCTAAACTGGAAAGCAGGTTCAATCATTTTTAAAAGTAGGCAAGGCTATAAAATCAGTCACAAATTCTGTGCCACAGAAACTGTAGAGTTTTAAAGACAAATCTGAAAAGAATAGTAAATGTACAAGATGTAGAAAATCTGTTTGAGGATAAAGCTTGATGTATTTCTGGACAGGAAGAGATATGCAATCTCTGCTATGACAAGTTTATGAAGTACACCTAATACTTTTCCTTCATAATTTGGTATTAGTTTAGAAATGCTTAGCCATTCTGTGACCATTAGAAGCATGAATTGTGAGTGTTATGAGTACTGATGTGAATAAAACAATAAATCTCCTCTACAATGAGTCAAGCAGAGCCCCCAGATGGTATGAGACTGGGGAGGAGGATCTAATGCCTTTTAAACATTGCTTGCTTTACTCCATTATAGGTGTGATGGTTCTGCACACAGGTGTCCCATGTCTGGCTGTGAAGGAGTAGAGTCGTCGAGATGAACTCCAGGGCAGACAATGACTTACTGGAGGCGCTGTCAACGCTGCTGATGCTGTCTGTGTCGTGCAGATGGTGTCTGTGCAGCTGCCTGTAGAGACTGAATTTGGAGAACTTTCTGGGCTTTCCTATTCCTTTCAGTTTTGAATTTGCTTCATCAGGAGGGTTCAGGATGGGCAGATCTTTATCAGATTCGTTTTTATCTTCGAGGCGTAAGGATTCCATAGATTCTGTTGTTTCAGCCTGAGAAAATTATTTTTTAAAAAAGAGAAATGAAAAGAAACTGCATAATATATGCTGCAATGTGGTCTTTTAATTCCAGTTTAAAGTTTACACGTGTTGCTGGCCCCCTAAAAGACACACAATAATGTGCGTGAGGTCACCTGCAGGGCAGTGGGGGGATTCTTGTGAGCTGTTTAAAGAATTTCAAAGGGACACCAGGAAGTCCATTACAGTTCCTCTTTCACTGCATCAAATTCTTGCAATTTTATGCCAATTAACCTTTCAGTTTTAGATATAATTACATGAGTTATACTCAGTGTTGAGGTACTGAACTTCCTCTGATAAACATTAAGTAAATGATGATTTTTCTGTCAATTATTTTCCCCATTACCTTTCCACTAAATCTCTGTTTTCCCAGAAAAGTCACCAACATATACAGCAGAAAAATAAGATGGAGGCCATCAAATTTTTAATAAGTGTATTGATATTTTGGCAACCATCTGAGTTGAAATAGTAAGTACACGAATACAGGCGTACAGAGATTTTGGCAGTTCTTGATTTGAAATGTACATTGAGGAGTTATTAACCTTCTGCTTTCAAACAGAATTCTCTAAATGTCTCCAGACTGACTTATCTTATTTTCATGTGTCTATAAGAAGGAAAATTTCAAAAACCTTGGCAGCGACTTGTAATAAGGCTGCTTACTTGAAGTCCAATTGTGCTGCACATTTTTATGACCTTTTTTCCGCCAAATAGGAATTCAATCTTTAATTTAAATGGAAACCCAAGGAACTGACTATGAGATAGCAAATGTTTTATCGAATCTATTTAGTTTTCTTACAAGAGAAGAAACTGAGACTAACAGACTCCTTAGGTGGTATTTGAAACCAGGTCTATGTTGGGCTCAACTATCCAGGAATATGCCTCCTTTCATTCTACCCATCAGCCAACCAATCATGCTTTTGACACACACTTATACAAACTGTGTCGCTTTTATGCAGTTCCATAAAGACGAAATCTACTAACTGTGAGGGAAGCCAGAGATGGTCCGCCGATGACACGCTTCACGCTGCCCACATCCGTGAGTCTGTGCTCGTTGTCATCCCACCTCCCATAAGCCAGGTCAATCCCACCCACAAAGGCCACCGACTGGTCGACGATGATGAGTTTCTCATGATGAGCCCACAGGTATACGCTGGACGACACGTGATCCGGGTGCCTCATCACCTTGAGAGGAAAAGACCCACACATGTAGTATGCTTTCTAAAATGCCTTTCATACTATAATAAAATACGTCTGTTTATACCCTCGGAGAGCATTTTCTACAATTCAAATATGAAAATGTGCTATCTTATACAGCGAAGGGAATCCCCAAACTTCTAGTTTCATCCTCAGTATTTAGCAAAGGAAGATCCCTGGTTACTTTTCAAGACTCCCCTGCCAATTCTGGACACCCCACACTTGTGGGGAGCTACCATTCAGCTTGAAATTTGGTCACATATTTCAATAAAGGTCAACTCAGTGGGATCGGAGAAGGCAATGGCACCCCACTCCAGTACTCTTGCCTGGAAAATCCCATAGACAGAGGAGCCTGGTAGGCTGCAGTCCATGGGGTTGCTGAGTCAGACATGACTGAGCGACTTCCCTTTCACTTTTCACTTTCATGCATTGGAGAAGGAAATGGCAACCCACTCCAGTGTTCTTGCCTGGGGAATCCCAGGGACGGGGGAGCCTGGTGGGCTGCCGTCTGTGGGGTCGCACAGAGTCGGACACGACTGATGTGACTTAGCAGCAGTAGCAGCAGTGGAATAGCAGATTCCCTTCCCTCCACCCAAGGATTACATTGTATGTGGTATTACTTAAAAAACACTAAAACTTTTGAACCAGTGTATATCTCTGACAAAAATTACTAAGGGTATTGATATTTTAGCAGACATTGAGTTGAAGTAGTAAGTATATGATATAGGGATATAGATGTTTTGACAGCTCTTGATTTTAAAGATACTTTGAGAAGTTATTAATCTCCTGCTTTCAAGTAGAATTCTCTCTAAATGATCCCAGACTGACCTATTTTTGTACGTCTTTAAGTGGAAACATACCAAAAACTTTGAAGACAATTTTACTGTTTAACAACATTTTTTTATTGTGGTGAAATACACATAACATAAAATTTACAGTTTTAACTTTTTTATGTGTACAGTGCAGTGGTATTAAGCATATTCATATTGTACAACCATCTCCAGAACTTTTCATTCTGCAAAACCGAAACTCTACATTCATTAAACAATAAAGCCCCATTCCCTCTTCCCCCAAAACTCTAGCAACTACCATCTGCTTTTTATCTCTGTGAATTTGACTACTCTAGGTACCTCATGTAAAAGGAATCTATCTTTTTATGACTGGCTTATTTCACTTAGAATAATGTCTTCAAGGTTTATCCACATGATTTAAGATATGTCAGAATTTCCTTTTACTAAAGACTGAATAATATTCCATTACATGTATATGCCAATTCATTAGTGAGAGCGTGATATTAAAGTGTCCAACTATTATAGAACTGCTTTATTTCATCCTTTGATTTTGTCCATGTTTGCATAATATATTTTGATAGTCATTATTAGGAATGTAAATGCTTATATTTTCTTGCTGCACTGAAACTTTTAATAATATATAATATCCTTCTTTGTCTATTATAAACTTTTTTGATTTAAAGTCTATTTTGACCCATATTAGTATAGTCATTTCTGCCTTTTTTTGGTTATTATTTACATGGACTATCTTCTTTTAATCAAGAAAAATATATAATCATTATATACTTTAAGCCTACTGGAGATTTATTATTGTCTTGAAATATCTCAATAACTGGGCAATATTTACTGATAGGCTTGTCCTTGGTAAAATATCAAATGGCTTTTTTCAAATTGTTTATCATGTTTATTCACGTTAGTAGTACTTTCTACTAAGAACTTTTAAGGAAAGTGCTTTAAATCCTAAAGGAGCTCTTTTTGTGTCTATCAGTATTCAAGGGATGTCCCAGGGAGCTCATATCTCAGAGGTTTCAGGATAACCTTAATGAAGAGTATGGAAACTTGATGGGACTCTTGAATATTAAAACAGCTCTAGGAATAATGTTCTAGGCTAAATTATCAGGGTAAAAGAAGCAGAAATGAGAACTCTGATGATCCCATCAAAATCAGAAATATAAGAAAGTATGCGTGCTCAGTCGTGTCCGACTCTGTGCGACCCCACAGACGGTAGCCCACCAGGCTCCCCCGTCCCTGGGATTCTCCAGGCAGGAACACTGGAGTGGGTTGCCATTTCCTTCTCCAATGCATGAAAGTGAAAAGTGAAAGTGAAGTTGCTCAGTCGTGTCCGACTCTTAGCGACCCCATGGACTCCAGCCCACCAGGCTCCCCTGTCCCTGGGATTCTCCAGGCAGGAACACTGGAGTGGGTTGCCATTTCCTTCTCCAATGCATGAAAGTGAAAAGTGAAAGTGAAGTTGCTCAGTCGTGTCCGACTCTTAGCGACCCCATGGACTACAGCCCACCAGGCTCCTCCATCCATGGAATTTTCCAGCCAAGAGTACCAGAGTGGGTTGCCATTGCCTTCTCCCTGACTCTTTGCAGCCCCATGGATTATAGCCCACCCGGCTCCTCTGTCCATGGAATTTTCCAGGCGAGAATACTGGAGTGGGCTGACATTTCCTACTCCAGGAGATCTTCCTGACGCAGGGATTGAACCCGCATCTCTTGCATCTCCTGCATTGGCAGGTGGATTCTTTACCACTAGCGCCACCTGGGAAGCCCATAAAGTTCATAGTACTATTTACTCAAAATATACATGAGGGAATTCCAAAGATTGCCACTGCTCAAAGCAAAACGTATCTGAAAACTGTAGAATAATAAAGAAGAAACATTTTTTCAGCAAGATGACCCAAATACCTTTATGTTGGGGTGTAGACGCATCAGAGTCCTCTTGCTGTATTCACTATTGATTCCAAGGGCAAGTTCCACCTCTTTGTAGAGCATAATGAAGATTCTTACCCCTTGTTGCTGTCACAAGGAAAAATCACAGGGAAAAATAAGAATTTCTGGAAATATACTACGATCTTCTTTTTCTTCCTCCTTTCTGGGCATTGTATTTTCTAAAAACTTCTTCTATAAACAAGTATAATAAAATATTTAATGAAAACTGCCACAGACGGAGCTGAAATGTGTAGATTAAGACATAAATATAAAAAATAAAAAGGTACCTCCTTTCCATTCTATGCATACTGAGTCAATATTTGACTAATTACAACCAGAATGTTGAAACTGCAACTTTAAATGCTAAAAATGTCTGATAGTCTTACACCTTTGAACACCTCCAAACACTTGACATTAGAGGAAAGTTTTGATCTGATTCATTGTTACAGAATTAGGGTCTTCTTTTTGTTTTTATCATACCACAATGAGTTGAAATAACAGTGTTTTTTAAAACTCTAATGATAAAATATGCTAAACATGCCTTAAATGTTTTGGGGGATATTTTCATAGATTTTTTCTTTATTAAAAATTATTTCAGTGGAGAAACTGAAATAATTGTTCACTCTTCAGAAATGAATGTGTTGGTTCACACTCTTCACCCATAATTAAATCGTTAAGGCCTATTTCACCCCTGAAATGACTTCTTCAGAAGTCAGCTTCTCTAACAATCAAAACCCCCTGAGTTTTAGCAGCAGCCCACAAATTAACACTGATGTGTCCCTAGACCTTGGACCTAAAGGAAAATAGACAAAGCCATTGTGAAGGTCATACTGAATCAAAAGTGACTCATAAACTTTAATATGCTACGTAGATAATATTTATCATTAACATTAACTATCAAAAAGAATGTCCAACAGCTGGTAGTACAGGAAAGTACCATTATTTTTCTCTCTTAGTTCTGAGTAGTGACAAGGTCTTAGCTTATGGTTAATTTTGCTTGACACTTGAATGTTCTCCCCTCTCCTTGTCCTCTTATATGGTTCTCCCATTAACATACAGTTCCTCCAGGAAACTCTATATTGTTTATCCTCATTTCTCATATCATTTTTTTAGTTTTTAGGTTTGCATCCTCAGTATTGCTGTGTAGTTTGCAACAGTGAATTTGCATTTTATATACCTAGCAGCTCTGAAACCATTCTGGATAATTGCTGAAACCATATACAGGATACTGTAGCTACACATAGACATTTAATATCCTACAGATTTAAAGGCAAGAAGTTTTCCATAATCTTTTCTAGAGTATTAGAGATGCAAGTGTATCTAATAAACTATAGTGATGAATAATAATTTTGTTATAGTTTGAACATCAGTTCAGTTCAGTTCAGTTCAGTCACTCAGTCGTGTCCGACTCTTTGCGATCCCATGAATCGCAAAGCCCCATGGATTATAGCCCACCCGGCTCCTCTGTCCATGGAATTTTCCAGGCGAGAATACTGGAGTGGGCTGACATTTCCTACTCCAGGAGATCTTCCTGACGCAGGGATTGAACCCGCATCTCTTGCATCTCCTGCATTGGCAGGTGGATTCTTTACCACTAGCGCCACCTGGGAAGCCCATAAAGTTCATAGTACTATTTACTCAAAATATACATGAGGGAATTCCAAAGATTGCCACTGCTCAAAGCAAAACGTATCTGAAAACTGTAGAATAATAAAGAAGAAACATTTTTTCAGCAAGATGACCCAAATACCTTTATGTTGGGGTGTAGACGCATCAGAGTCCTCTTGCTGTATTCACTATTGATTCCAAGGGCAAGTTCCACCTCTTTGTAGAGCATAATGAAGATTCTTACCCCTTGTTGCTGTCACAAGGAAAAATCACAGGGAAAAATAAGAATTTCTGGAAATATACTACGATCTTCTTTTTCTTCCTCCTTTCTGGGCATTGTATTTTCTAAAAACTTCTTCTATAAACAAGTATAATAAAATATTTAATGAAAACTGCCACAGACGGAGCTGAAATGTGTAGATTAAGACATAAATATAAAAAATAAAAAGGTACCTCCTTTCCATTCTATGCATACTGAGTCAATATTTGACTAATTACAACCAGAATGTTGAAACTGCAACTTTAAATGCTAAAAATGTCTGATAGTCTTACACCTTTGAACACCTCCAAACACTTGACATTAGAGGAAAGTTTTGATCTGATTCATTGTTACAGAATTAGGGTCTTCTTTTTGTTTTTATCATACCACAATGAGTTGAAATAACAGTGTTTTTTAAAACTCTAATGATAAAATATGCTAAACATGCCTTAAATGTTTTGGGGGATATTTTCATAGATTTTTTCTTTATTAAAAATTATTTCAGTGGAGAAACTGAAATAATTGTTCACTCTTCAGAAATGAATGTGTTGGTTCACACTCTTCACCCATAATTAAATCGTTAAGGCCTATTTCACCCCTGAAATGACTTCTTCAGAAGTCAGCTTCTCTAACAATCAAAACCCCCTGAGTTTTAGCAGCAGCCCACAAATTAACACTGATGTGTCCCTAGACCTTGGACCTAAAGGAAAATAGACAAAGCCATTGTGAAGGTCATACTGAATCAAAAGTGACTCATAAACTTTAATATGCTACGTAGATAATATTTATCATTAACATTAACTATCAAAAAGAATGTCCAACAGCTGGTAGTACAGGAAAGTACCATTATTTTTCTCTCTTAGTTCTGAGTAGTGACAAGGTCTTAGCTTATGGTTAATTTTGCTTGACACTTGAATGTTCTCCCCTCTCCTTGTCCTCTTATATGGTTCTCCCATTAACATACAGTTCCTCCAGGAAACTCTATATTGTTTATCCTCATTTCTCATATCATTTTTTTAGTTTTTAGGTTTGCATCCTCAGTATTGCTGTGTAGTTTGCAACAGTGAATTTGCATTTTATATACCTAGCAGCTCTGAAACCATTCTGGATAATTGCTGAAACCATATACAGGATACTGTAGCTACACATAGACATTTAATATCCTACAGATTTAAAGGCAAGAAGTTTTCCATAATCTTTTCTAGAGTATTAGAGATGCAAGTGTATCTAATAAACTATAGTGATGAATAATAATTTTGTTATAGTTTGAACATCAGTTCAGTTCAGTTCAGTTCAGTCACTCAGTCGTGTCCGACTCTTTGCGATCCCATGAATCGCAGCACGCCAGGCCTCCCTGTCCAACACCAACTCCCGGAGTTCACGCAAACTCATGTGCATCAAGTCGGTGATGCCATCCAGCCATCTCATCCTCTGTCATCCCCTTCTCCTCCTGCCCCCAATCCCTCCCAGCATCAGGGTCTTTTCCAATGAGTCAACTCTTCACATGACGTGGCCAGAGTATTGGAGTTTCAGCCTCAGCATCAGTCCTTCCAATGAACAACCAGGACTGGTCTCCTTTAGGGTGGACTGGATGGATCTCCTTGCAGTCCAAGGGACTCTCAAGAGTCTTCTCCAGCACCACAGTTCAAAAGCATCAATTCTTAATCCATGGTAATTAGGCATTGTTCATAATGGACATTCGAGTCACAAATTTAAGAAGACTTACTGGATTGAACACATCAAATTTATGACAACTGGACATTTTTTCAATGTTACAAAAATGTGAAAAAAACATAAGAGTTAACATTTTTAGCCTGCAAGATATAAAACCTTGGAGTAAACAAAACATGTTTAGAATTCCCTAGTGTTGCTCTGCCAATACTATGGAGCATATTTTAGCCCCGAAATCCTTTAGAATAACACATTACTTCAAGATACTAACTTTGTCTTACTTGGTGTTAGTAATATCTGAAAAGTGTCATATTTCTGAAGGGATACACCTGATTTACATTCTGGACTGCATTAAGGAAATATGAGTACTAGCAGAAGACCCGTTCTTGCTCTGAAAAAAACAGGATTAAAATACATATGTCATTTTATTTCTCTGGTTAACAACTGACTTTTGGAACTTGCTTATCATTTATTACATTATGCAACTATTATTGTAATCAAGTATGAAAGTACAGCAGAGAAGGCAATGGCACCCCACTTCAGTATCTTGCCTGGAAAATCCCATGGGCAGAGGAGCCTGGTAGGCTGCAGTCCATGGGGTCGCTAAGAGTCGGACACGACTGAGCGACTTCACTTTCACTTTTCACTTTCATGCATTGGAGAAGGAATGGCAACCCACTTCAGTGTTCTTGCCTGGAGAATCTCAGGGACGGCGGAGCCTGGTGGGCTGCCACCTATGGGATCACATAGAGTTGGACACGACTAAGTGACTTAGCCGCAGCATGAAAGTACAGACTTGAGTAAAGAAATAAGGAAGTGAAAGGATTAATTCATTAAAGGCAGGAAGTGAACAGATTAATTTCCAATGATCTGATCAGTGAGTGCTCTAAATGAAAACTAGAACATTATTTTATTTTTGTCTTCTACTCTTTAGATTTACTTTTCTATTTAAATATTTTAGGATTCAGCAATGAGTTACAGTTTAAAAAATAGCCTCCCGCTGAATGATGCAATATAAAGCTTAAAACCCCCAATTTCAACCTAAATTAAAGAACATTACACCTGACATCTCTCATCACGGTTCATTTGTTTTAAAATGGATGACATCTTACTTCTTAGGCTTGTGAGATTATTACTCATGTAGGATAGTAGTTGCAAATTAGGAACTGGAGTGAATCTTATAATTTTCCATTTATCTGCATAATGAATGGATTTTTTAAATAATAGAGATGCTGGCACTAATGGGTTATAGTATTGATATTATCCTCCACCTACTAATACCTGACATTTTTTTCTTTACTGTGTCTTTCCTCATTGAAATAAATTAACCTATAGGAAATAGGATACAGACTTTTAAGTCATTCTAGCTTAAACAGAAATGACTAATAAGGAAGTAATTAAATATAAAAAGTTCATTTTTATGTAGCCTGGTTTATAGTTGTTTACTTACACCACGCCCACAATAAACAGTTGATTAGTGACAATATTCTTGTGATAATAAGGAAATAAATTCCTCTTCTTTTGGTCAAGGCATAACAAACTATCATAAACTCTCAACTATAAAGGGCAAAGCCAAATATATCTCCTTGGAATGAAGGCATTTGTTGGGTCCTAATCCTAATAGTGCAGACTAATACAAAATATGGGAATATTTGCACACAGTGAAAGCCAAATCAGAAACAAAAGGACTGATGTTAATTCTGTAATTTAAAAAAAAAAAAAACTTTTGAAGAATCTGATGTTTTATCAAAGCCTTTCAGTGACTCTAGGGGAAATTACCCTTTGCTCAAAGAAAAGTATTAATAGGGTAAGTGGGAAAAACAGATGGCCCTGGACTTGACTGTGTTTCTTACATTTCTATGTTATGCTTCTTATCTTTGCTGAAGTCAGCTAACCCAAGGATTCCACACAAAAAAGTTTATGACACCTGACTTTAGAAAGATAAAATCTCTATCCTCTTTTCTAATTCATTTTTAATCAAGTAGAACAGATACAATACTATAAACAGTATGAACTTTTAGGTGCTTTACACATACAAATGCATATGAAGAAAATGAAAAATAAAAAAAATGTTTATACTTGAAATCAAAAGACTTTGTTTCTGAGCCAGCTTTTTCTCTGATTGTTCAAAGCACAGTAGTCAAAATATTTTCTAAATGTAGTAAAGTTGGTTCACTGCCTAAAGACAGCTTAGCTAACACACCCCCAGAATAATCACTGATTTTATCACCTGTCAAGGACTTCCCTGGGGAATAGCACGGCAGGGATGGATGGTTTGTAATATTTTAAGAAAATGAAAAGTAAAGGATAAAAAGGAATCATATCCTCACCATTGAAATGCAAGCAGCACTGGTAGGTAACAAAATACTCATAAGCCTTTCTTTTTCTTGCCAAGACAATTTTGTTTAAAGCACATTCCTTAAGGTTGAAGATCCCTTCCCTCCTTCCCTATTTCACCCTTCTGGCCCACTATTTTGATAAGATTCTCTCTGATTTGTCTGTTCAGTGATGTGATTATTCATCTCATTTGATGAACATGGACATCCTTCCCTGTTTTTGGTCCCTGATCGCAACTTTAGAATGTGCTCTGTGGTCCAGGACAGAAAGAAACTAACTTGATGACAAAATCCCCCTGAGAATAAAGGTTCTATAGTTCTCCAGATTGCTGCATTTGAAGAATCTTCTGGTACAGTTCTCATCAGAAATATCACGTATTTCCATGGTTAAAATATACAAACTGGATACAGGGATGCAGTTACCCATAAGCATGATGCAATTTATCTTACCTCCAGTACAATAAATTCAAAACTGTACATTGCTGCTTTGAGTTGTAAACAGTCTGTCTCTCAACATCAGTTTAAATGTTTTAAATGATGACAGGGCATAAAAGATGACCAAAGAAACAGGAAATACCAACTTGGTTACTACCAGAGAAACAAAATATTGTATTTTCCCCCTCAGAAACAGCCATTAAAAGAGATGTTTGCCTATTGTTGGCTATAACGTAGAGACACTAAATTTCTCCCCACAGAGCTGCAAAATCAGATAGAAGAAAAAAAAGAATTCATTTCATTCAACCTTATGGACCTCTGGGATCCATTAATGCAAGAAGAAATGCTATTTCAACCCAGTACTTTGTGAAGCTAGTGGCTTTCAGAAACTAAATTATGTATGTAAAGCAGTGTTTATGAGTGTATGAAATATCAATTTGGAATGATCTGAGTGTTAAAAATTTAATAATATGGTGTAACTGGATTAGGGAAGAGAGATTCTATTAAATGTACCACTGAGAAATTAATATTTAATAGTATTACTCTTAGGAGATTAAAAAAATCATTACATGTAATTTAAAAATTACAAGTTTCAAAAAAGCAGATGAAATTGAAACAAAGCACCATTATCAGTCAGTAATATTTGTTTGGCCATGGTTTTCACCTGATACCTCACAGGGTTCATGGGTCATAAAAGCAAAGAGAAATCATGACAGTGGTGGAAAAGGGACCTGGACAGGTACGCTGAGGGGAATAAATGAACACACACCAGCTAACGTGGAGTGGAGGACCAGACTTGCAGGATCTTCCTCCTGAAGAACCCTGCTCTGGGAAAAATTACTAGCTTTCTGGAGTATACTTGGGTATCCTGCAGGTACCTCACCGTCACATGATCTAAAATGTAGCTCTCTGACCCTGGGTTCTTCCCCCTTCCTTCCCCTGCCACACTCACCCTGCCAACACACCATTTTGATCAGATCACCCTTCGTCCATCACACCCCCCAACAATAGTTCCCCACTGTTTTTCCATGAAGTTCAAACCACTGGCTGGGTTCCAAAGCCTTCCCATCTCCAGCTGCTTTTTCAGCTTGATGCCCCATCCTACATATGCTAACACTCGTATGTCATCAACCTTGTCACCTCACTGTGATTGACAAGGACTTAGAATTCCCGCATCCAGAGTGTTTCCTCATCACAGTTCCTATACCTAGAAATCTCTTCTGTTAAAATTTTTGGCCCATCTTGAATGCTCTAAACCCCTCATGCTGTGAGGGGCTTCTACACCAGACCTACCCAATGCTCTCCCTCCTGCTTTGAATCTTGGCACTGACTCTGTACCCAGCTGACTTCTATATAGATCTTTAAGCTCCTTCAGGTCGAGAATCGTGTCTGTCATTTTTGTACATGCCCGTATGATTAGCCAGTGCCCTAACGTAGGAGGCATTCAACAGAAACATGTCAGTTGAAACCTAAAAGAGTAAAGCATTTGATAAGCATGTGAAGAGAAGATTTACTGGTATGATTGATGACTAGAAGGGCAAAGCTGGAAAAATGGATTAGAGAGGAATTTCTGGAGTTTATTTCTGGAGGAGAAATAGGAAAGGTGCTATTTCACAGAGAGAAACATCGAGAAAGTTATAGCCCATTCAATATGCAGAAAGACATCTGGTAAGCCTAGGACTGAGCCCAGGATATGAGTCCTTCAGCAAGCCCTCCCAGGGGCAGGGATGGGGTCCTAGTCACACACATGACATCCTTAGTTATTAGCATAGGACCAGATGCAGAGGACACACTCAGTATCTGTATGCTGGATTATGTAATGAATATGCAAAGGATACATGTAAGACTAAAATTTCCAATTTTGTGAATGGAAGTCTATTGAGATAACAGACAGACTAACCTAGAAAATGATGCTTTGGCAGAACATGTGTCGGAAATAAAGAAAATCAACTTCTTTTGCCTTAAACATCAGCAGTGAGGAATGGCTATACCTACCCCTGGATATCCTAAACTAAATGCATGGGGAAAAGACAGTGAAAGAAGAGGGAAAGGTGAGTGGGGAAAGGGGTACGGGAATGTAGAGGGTGGGAAAAAAGAAATGAGTGATGGCTGTGAGAAACAGAAAATGCTGATCTCAGTTACTTAGGATCTGCAAATTCTGCTTGAATGTTTAATCATAGAATTTTAAAAATTAAGACAGTTTCAAATAATAGTAAAAAGGCTTTGCTGCTGTTTAGTTACTAAATCAAGTCTGACTCTTTGTGACCCCATGGACTGTAGCCCACCAGGCTCCTCTGTCCATGAGCTTACCCAGGCAAGAATACTGGAGTAGGTTGCCATTTCCTTCTCCAGAGGATCTTCCTGACTCAGGGATTGAACCCATGTCTCCTGTATGATAGGCAGGCGAATTCTTTAACCTCTGAGCCACCAGGGAAGCCCAATAAAAAGGCTGCTGCTGCTGCTAAGTCACTCAGTCGTGCCCGACTAGCACTCCCTAATTTGGACATGATTAATAACAAATTTAGATCTATCCTAATTCAACTTAATTTAACTTGAGGGTCAACCACATAAAAAGATTAATTGTTATTGTTTTCTGTTGTTTTAGTCACTAACTCGTGTCCAAGTCTTTCATGACCCCATGGACTGTAGCCTACAAGGTTCCTCTGTCCATGAAATTTCCCAGGCAAAAATACTGGAGCAGGCTGCCGTTTCCTTCTCCAGGGGATCTTTCCAACCCAGAGATTGAACCCATGTCTCATGCATTGTAGGCAGATTCTTTATTGCTGAGCCACTGGGGAAGCCCAAAAATTCATGAGTAATATGAATGCAAAGTAGTCATTGGTGAGCCTATACTGCTTCAGTTATTTACTTTTTATAACAGAGCACAATTAATGCTCTTTATAACAGAGCACAATTAATGCTCTCCCAGAATTTATAGCGTCAGTTTACCATAAACTGTTTCCAAACTGGAACCAGTGGTTTTTTATGACCTTCCTTTGATATTCTTCAACATCAGCTTGACCACATCTGACTGAAATTATCCTCAGATGACTTTGTCTTTTGCTCAAATGACAAATAATGAAAAAATAAAATGTTATGTTTCATTTTATCATTTATTATTCAATGATGAAATTTCATTACAATTTTTGCTTATAAAATTAACTGCCATAACTGATTATAAAACAAAAAGAATAGAGCTGCTAGTATAATTCATGCTGTGAATTAGGTGATAATAGTTATGTTTCAACAGTAATGGGAAAAAAATTATAACAAAATAAACTTGAAAATAGTAAGTATTCTATTTTTTTGTCAAATTCTAAAGAAAAACGTTATAAGTGTATATGAAGGGCTTTATAAAAAGGCATTTCAGAGGCAATAAACATTTTAAAAATTATATCAGCATGTTAGTAAAGTACATACTGCTTTTCGCTTAAGAATGCAGTCCAACCTCCAACGATTTCCTTCAACCACCGGACGTTTCAGGAAGATTTCTGGACTCAACCTAAAATCACAAAACCAAGATTTCAAGAAACTAAAACAAAATATTCAGTTCTGATTGTGTCATAGGAAGCAACGGCAAGTTTAGCCCAAATGCAATTATCATCCTCCACCGTGGCAAGTCTCCCAAAGTTCTCTATGAGTCCATGTACAACTTCATACTGGAACAACAACCTTTATCCAAAAAAAAAAGGCAGTCTCGATTTCTCTGTCACTCACATATCATACATACACACACTTGCAGATACTATTGACTGTCTGCCCAACAACCATTGCCACCTTTTCCTTCCTTGGTATCAGGGCCTACCTCCCACGACTGAATGTGAATATTCTGAATAACTGCTTCCTCAGACTTGTGTTCAGCTCCAGTTTATAAAATAACACAATCCTGCACAATGAGATATGTGAGGAAGTACACAGACAATGAGATGTATGAGGAGGTAAATAGAAAAGTTCTTCCTATGATGAGAGGGAGAGACACACTGGCACACACACAAAACCCCAGGGAAAGTGGCTCTGGGATGGATGCTGTATGGGGGCATGATGCTTAGATAGCTGCAGCCACACTGAAATTCTAAGGGCAAAGCCATGACCCTAACATCACTGGAGAGCTTCACCAACTCTAGTACTGCCTAACTTTAATGATTTTTTTTTTTTTTTTGATGTGGGCCATTATTAAAGTCTTTATTGAATTTGTTACCATATTACTTCTGTTTTATGTTTTGGATTTTGGCCATGAGGCATGTGGGATCTGAGCTTCCTGACCAGACATTGAACCCACACCCCCTGCATTTTGGAAGGCAAAGTCCTAACCACTGGACCACCAGGGAAGTCCCTAGTACTGTCTAACTTTAGAATTCTCATTCAGTGAGAGAAATAAATCCTAATTGTTTAAGTTACTTTCAGTTGAGTATTCTAACAACCCAGGCCAAAAGTGTTTTCCGAGCAGGGAAGAAGGCAGGCTTGCTGATAGGTAAGTTTTTCCCACTGTGAGAAGGACCCCTGGGTTCTTCATAGTAGTGCCCTGGGCAGCACAGTACAAGAGAGTCACTTTTTCCCTCGGGGTTAGGTTCAAAGTCATTGCCTGGCTTAAACTGGTAAGTAGTGTGCTAAGCTGCTAAGTCACCTCAGTCATGTCCGACTCTGTGTGACCCCATAGATAGCAGCCCACCAGGCTCCCCCTTCCCTGGGATTCTCCAGGCAAGAAGACTGGACTGGGTTGCCATTTCCTTCTCCCATTTCTCTTCTGTAATGGGAAAAACAAACAAAAAAGCAATAAAGTTTCATCGGCTGAAATGCTAGACCTGGAGGAGCAGGGTAAACTGTAAGGATCAAAGTCTTACAGAACACTAGGGTGAAATAGTGCCTTGCCAGGGGGTCTTCGAAGCATGGGAAAACCACAGGGCTTTAAGGAGCTAAGGAGATTAAAAGAAATAATTTTACGCTCTACTAAATTCAGTTAAAGAAAACAAAAATCCAGAGAAAAAGTATCTAAAAGAAACTTGCATTGGATAAGATAAATAAGAAAACAGATAATAGAGGGGTGTATACAGTATAAATATTTACATATTTAGTTTAAAATAGGAAACAACTTGAACAAAAAATACAGCAACTGACAGGAAAAGATCTAAGATGAATTAAAAACAAATCTGTTTTAAATAGAAAAGTGTGTCACTGAGCACTGCTAGTTCACTGAAAGTAGGACATACCCAACAACATACATGTGCTTGCAATTTTCAAAGTACACATTAATTATGGGCTCAGAGGGCTTCAGTGTGGGGGCCATTTTCAGGTCTATACTCTGCAATTAAGTCTTTATCATCTTTTTTTAAAATCTAAAAACACTGTGTACCCTGTATGCAGAGGATTCTACTAGATACTTTGGAGGATCTTAGGCAGGCTCTCAAGGAAATCTCAATTTTGAGCACAATGCATGAAAAGCTAAAAATAGTCATGCTATCAAAAATGACAGTCATGCTATAAACAAAGCATAAACAATGGCAAGTACAGTACAGCTATGACTCACAAGCATCATTATGTCAGGATCTTAACTAAGTAATTATCAGCTAAGCAAAATTCAAAAGAATTCTGTAATACTACATTTCATTGGGTTTTGGGCAACAGTGAATGTAAGATGCATATTACTGTGTGTACCAGTAAGAAAGAAAAAATGATGACCGCTGTAAGATGTTAATGAGTGTGAGATGCATTCCAAATTCAGAGATGTTAAAAAGTACTTCTAAGAAAAGGCTCTTCTTAGAAGATTTTATAGTTTTAAATGCTCATATGAGAAAGAAAATGTTTACAATAAATCATCAGAACATTCACCTTAAGAAAACAGAAAAAAGAATAAAGTAAGAAAAAGTAAGAAGAATGGGAATAATAGATAAGAATATACCTTAATGCAACATAAAACAGAAAAACAATAAGCTCAATAAAACCAAAGTCTAATTCTTTGAAAGATTAATAAAACTGACAAACTGGCTAGATTAAAAAAGAAAAGGGGAGCTGATTATTTTTGTGGGAAGAAATAGTACCAAGCCTACCAAGATTCACTCAGGAAACAAAGTCAGGGAAAACATGCACTTACTCATATAATGAGGCTAGCATTATCCTAATATGAAAACCAATCAAAGAAAATCTAAGAAAAAAATATTAAGTACAATATCCCTAACGATCACAGAGGTAAAAATCTCTACCAAAACTTCACAGCTTATAAAAAGGATCATGACAAAATGGGGTTATGCAAGAATGCAAGGTTGGTTTAAAAATCAATCAATATAATTCAGCACATTAACAGAAAACAGAAAGATTATATCAATATATGCAGAAAAAAAGTCTTGACAAAATTCAATCCCCATTTAGAATAAAAACTCTCAATACACTTTAAGTAGAAAGGAATTTCCTCAAAGTAAGAAAAAGCACCTATTTAAAAATCTACCTAAAGCGTATAATAAAAGACTGAAAGCTTTTCATCTAACACTGAGAACAAGAAAGATGTCCATTCTCACTCCTTCTGTTCAACATTTTACTGATGATGCTAGCCAAGGCAATAAGGAAAAAGAAAGAAAGAAGGAGAAAAAGAAATACAAGACATACAGATTATAAAGGAAAAAGGAAAACTGTCATTATTCACACATCATATGTTCATCTATGGGGAAAAATCCTAAGGCATCTACAAAACAGTTACTCGCACTAGTAAGTGAACTAAGCAAGACTGTAATAGGTAAGATCGGTATTAAAAAATCAACTGTATCTCCATATGCTGGCAGCAAATAAATGGAACATGAACTTTTAAAAATACCATTTACAAAAACATAAAAGACATGAATTACTTAGTGATAAGTGCAAGTATGTGGAAAGTACAAAACACTGATGAGAAAATTTAAGATCTAAAAAAAAAAAATGGAGAGATATACGGTATTCATGAATTGGAAGACACAATATTGAGAAAGAACACATTTGTTCTTGACATATCTTCTAGTGAGTAGTGGTTTTACTGTTCTTTTCCCTCTGATTTCTCATTTGGGAAGAGAACTGGAAATGGGTATTGGCACAGGCAGAGAGAGCCTCAGAAGTCCTCTGGTTCAGGCTTGAGGAAAGGAAGAGGGGGATCTTTTGGCAGTGGTGGAGGTGGCAGGGACCGGCCCACAGGCATCAAAAACTTCGAGGAAGTGGAATTTTCCCTCCCAATGGAAGAATTGTGGTTCCAAGAGGAGGATACAAATATTCATTGCTTGGCTCTGGGTACAAAGTATCATTGCAGAAACTGTGTAACAGAGCAGGGCACATTTCTCTCAATAGCCAGAGCACTGAAAAGGGAATCAACAGGCAACCCACAAGTAATGGGCAGATCATGGAGGGAGAGGAGCTCAGAAAAGCAATGCTTTATAAAGTTGTTTATGAACTTCTAGCTCACTCCCAAGCTGCCCACACATAAATGTGATCCTAAAGATTATATAGAGGAATCTGAGAACTGAAATAAGAAATAAGTCACTGTCCAAATTTGACATTAGGTGGAGAACATGGGGGACAGATCTGGACAGTACTGCAAAGGCTTTAGAAAGAAAGATGTCACCAAAGACACACAGATAGAAGACTAGTGGAACATTCTGCATGGACCTAATGGACCACTTTCCTGCTAAAACAGAAATACCAGTATTTTCTATAAGATTTAAATAAGACCCAGAGTCAAAATATTCAAAGCTTCCAGAATACATTAAAAAGTACTTGGCATACCAAAAAAAAAAAAAAAAATCAGAAAAATCTCAACTTGCAGGAAAGCCATTCAACAAATGCCAATTCCAAAATGATGTGCTAGAATTATTTAATATAATTCTTTGCTAGATATTACAAAAATATTTCAACAAGTAAGGGGTGAACACTCTTAAAATGAATAGTCAAAAAGTCTCAGCAAAGAAATAAAGATATAAATAAAAGCCAAAGAGAAATTTTCAAGCTGAAAAATACTACAATAATCAAACTCTCAGTGAATAGGGTCACTAGAACAGAGGTGACGAAGGAAAGAATCCATGAACTTAAAGAGAGATAAAGAGAAATTATCCAATTTGAGTAACAAAAGATTTTTCAAAAACTTAACAAAGCCTGAAAGACCCATCAGTTCAGTTCAGTTGCTCAGTCGTGTCCGACTCTTTGCGACCCCATGAATTGCCGCACGCCAGACCTCCCTGTCCATCACCAACTCCCAGAGTTCACTCAGACTCACGTCCATTGAGTCAGTGATGCCATCCAGCCATCTCATCCTCTGTCGTCCCCTTCTCCTCCTGTCCCTCCCAGCATCAGAGTCTTTTCCAATGAGTCAACTCTTTGCATGAGGTGGCCAAAGTACTGGAGTTTCAGGTTTAGCATCATTCCTTCCAAAGAAATCCCGGGGCTGATCTCCTTCAGAATGGACTGGTTGGATCTCCTTGCAGTCCAAGGGACTCTCAAGAGTCTTCTCCAACACCACAGTTCAAAAGCATCAATTCTTTGGCGCTCAGCCTTCTTCATAGTCCAACTCTCACATCCATACATGACCACTGGAAAAACCATAGCCTTGACTAGACGGACCTTAGTCGGCAAAGTAATGTCTCTGCTTTTGAATATGCTATCTAGGTTGGTCATAACTTTTCTTCCAAGGGACCCATAGGACAATACAAAAAGATACTTATTTGTGTCATCAGAGACTCAGAAAAAGAGGATAAAGAGGGAAATGCATGAAAAAAGTTTGAAGAAACGATGGCTGAAAATTTCTCAAATTTGATGAGTGACATAAACCTACAGATTCAAGAAATTCAGTGAACTCCAAACAGGATAAATTCAAACACCACAATCAAATTGCTGGAACCTAATGACAGGAAGAAAATATTAAAAGCACTCAGAAGAAAAACAATGCATTATTTAAGAAGGGAACAATAAATCAAAATGACCATGAATTTTTCATCAGAAAACACTGAGGCCAGAATGAACTGGAGTAAATTGTAACTAGAATGTACAAAGATCTTCTGCAATTCAGTAATAGGAAGATAATCCAANAAGAGAGATAAAGAGAAATTATCCAATTTGAGTAACAAAAGATTTTTCAAAAACTTAACAAAGCCTGAAAGACCCATCAGTTCAGTTCAGTTGCTCAGTCGTGTCCGACTCTTTGCGACCCCATGAATTGCCGCACGCCAGACCTCCCTGTCCATCACCAACTCCCAGAGTTCACTCAGACTCACGTCCATTGAGTCAGTGATGCCATCCAGCCATCTCATCCTCTGTCGTCCCCTTCTCCTCCTGTCCCTCCCAGCATCAGAGTCTTTTCCAATGAGTCAACTCTTTGCATGAGGTGGCCAAAGTACTGGAGTTTCAGGTTTAGCATCATTCCTTCCAAAGAAATCCCGGGGCTGATCTCCTTCAGAATGGACTGGTTGGATCTCCTTGCAGTCCAAGGGACTCTCAAGAGTCTTCTCCAACACCACAGTTCAAAAGCATCAATTCTTTGGCGCTCAGCCTTCTTCATAGTCCAACTCTCACATCCATACATGACCACTGGAAAAACCATAGCCTTGACTAGACGGACCTTAGTCGGCAAAGTAATGTCTCTGCTTTTGAATATGCTATCTAGGTTGGTCATAACTTTTCTTCCAAGGGACCCATAGGACAATACAAAAAGATACTTATTTGTGTCATCAGAGACTCAGAAAAAGAGGATAAAGAGGGAAATGCATGAAAAAAGTTTGAAGAAACGATGGCTGAAAATTTCTCAAATTTGATGAGTGACATAAACCTACAGATTCAAGAAATTCAGTGAACTCCAAACAGGATAAATTCAAACACCACAATCAAATTGCTGGAACCTAATGACAGGAAGAAAATATTAAAAGCACTCAGAAGAAAAACAATGCATTATTTAAGAAGGGAACAATAAATCAAAATGACCATGAATTTTTCATCAGAAAACACTGAGGCCAGAATGAACTGGAGTAAATTGTAACTAGAATGTACAAAGATCTTCTGCAATTCAGTAATAGGAAGATAATCCAATAAAAAAAAGAAGAAAAATAAGATTTGAACGTGCCTCCAAAAAAAGCTCAACAAATGTCCAAAAGTCACAGGAAAATATTCTTACCATGAAAAGACATGCTAATACAAATTAAAATCATGAGAGACTACTGAATACCCTTTGGAATGGCTAACATTAAAAAAGAATGATGCTGGGGAAAATTGAGGGCAGGAGGAGAAGGGGGCAACAGAAGACGAGATGGTTGGGTGGTGTCATCAACTCAGCAGACATGCGTTTGAGCAAACTCTGAGAGACAGTGAAGGACAGGGAAGCCTGGTGTGCTGCAGTCTACGGTGTTGCAAAAAGTCAGACACGACTCAGTGACTAAACAACAATGAAAAAGACTAACAACAGCAAGTGCTCGCGATGATGAGGAGGGATGAAATTCCCAAACACCGTTAGTATATGCACTTCAGAAAACAGACTGACAGCTTCTTAGTGAAAGTCACTCTTAGTACTGCTATAATACAATAACTTGAATTTACTTTTTAAGATAAGGGTTATCAAATTATGCACCATGAATCAAATTTGGTCCACTGCCTCTTTTAGTATGGCCCATGAGCTGTTACATTTTTAAAGGCTTATTAAACACACACACACTTGCACAAACAAGAATATGCATCAGAGACTACATGTGACCTGAAACAACTGAAATATTTACTTTCTGGCTCTTTACAGAAAATGTTCGCCAATCCTGTTGAAAGGCAGAAGCTTTTGAACTTTTGGGGTCATAATCCACAGGAATACATTAGATATTCATCCCAGTATTTTCATCCATTGTCTATCTACCTTCCTAGCTATCAATCAGTCTTCTATTGACTACTGAAATAAAAGTTGCACAAAATAATAACCCTAACTTCCACTTAGGGCTTCCCTTGTGGCTCAGAAGGTAAAGAGTCCACCTGCAATGTGAGAGACCTGGGTTCGATCCCTGGGTTGGGAAGATCCCTTGGAGAAGGGAAAGGCTACCCACTCCAGTATTCTGGCCTGGAGAATTCTATGGACTGTACAATCCATGGGTTCACAAAGAGTAGGACACGACTGAGCAACTTTCACTTTCATTTTTCCACTTAAGCTGCAACTCTCTTTTGTCTTCTTTCCTANTGAGAGACCTGGGTTCGATCCCTGGGTTGGGAAGATCCCTTGGAGAAGGGAAAGGCTACCCACTCCAGTATTCTGGCCTGGAGAATTCTATGGACTGTACAATCCATGGGTTCACAAAGAGTAGGACACGACTGAGCAACTTTCACTTTCATTTTTCCACTTAAGCTGCAACTCTCTTTTGTCTTCTTTCCTACTTTTTCTTATTGCATTATTTAAATAAAATTCTAAATATAACTTACTACCTCTATGCCTAAAATATTCACCTATCTTTATCTGGACAGTTCCATCACCCAGGACTCAGGCCAGCCTCCTCTCCTGTGAAGCTTCCACAGCTCCTGCAGGCTCAGTCACTGCCCCTTCCTCCATGCTTCCCCCCACCCCACCCTCACCCTGTGCCTTCTGCTATGCTGATGTTCACCACTGAAGTGAAGAAGTAAAGTCGCTCAGTCAACTTCTTCTCCGGAGAAGGCAATGGCAACCCACTCCAGTACTCTTGTCTGGAAAATCCCATAGATGGAGGAACGTGGTTGGCCCCAGTCCATGGGGTCGCAAAGAGTCAGACACGACTGAGCGACTTCACTGAGCTGGCCCCAATCTGTTGTCCTGCACATAATTGCCTGACTGTGTATTGTCCAGGGAAGGGGCTGTTTTTCATTCGTCATTCTGGACATGTGCCTGTCACATAGTGGCTGCTCATTAAGTACCTCAGAAATGAATGAGTGAATAAATTAACAAATGAAAGAATGGGTGGTTAAATGAATTAACGAACAAAAGAGCTAAGTACTTCTACGTCCCAAGTTGCTTCTCATTTCATTAAATCTGCCTTTTAGTTCAGTTCAGACGCTCAGTCGCTCAGTCGTGTCTAACTCTTTGTGACCCCATGGACTGCAGCACGCCAGGCTTCCCTACCCATCACCAACTCCCAGAGATTGCTCAAATCTGCCTTGCTTGCATATTAATTGTTTCAAAAAGAGAGCAACACAGTTTTCACTCATGTATATGATGTCTCTTGATTTAGATTAGAAGCTTCTAAAGGGCATGTGCATCTTCTCACTTTGCTTTTCATTCTCTCCGATCCAGATATATCAGGGTGTGATAAAGTTTCTGAATGCTCACTTTTGCAATATAATTGTACAACAAGAATTTTCTTCACTTGTTTTGAGGGAAGTTTCTGCAAAGGTTTTATTTCAAAGAGAGTGTTGTAATAAGATGTTATCCTAGCACAGTCACGAAAAAGAAAGAACCTGCTGATTTATTTTTTTTTGCTGCCAGAAGAAACATTCAACATTCCATCTCTTTAGATGTTTAAATGAGAGCCTATATTTCAGTGTTCAGAACCTTCAAAACATATATTATTTGCTTGTGTAAAACATGATAATATGGACTCAGTGGAAACGCTATTTATAGTCTCTTTCATGTCCTAGTCAAACTTTCAGAAATACTTTTTAAAGGAACATACCTACTACATTAAGCTTGAACTTATTCTCATTAGTGTGTAGAAAGTATTCAAATAAATAGTTTGCAAGTATGAAACTTTCTTTTATTTCTGGTAGCTGACTTGAAGAGATAAAATTTGGCAAGAATAAAAGGACCAAGATTAAGCTCCTCCATAAATGTGAGAATAAACAGAAGCACAGACATGCTGATTATCACAAGCCTTATCTGCTGACTTTAAATCAATGGTTCTCAACCAAGAGGGACTGTGCACCCCAGGGGACATTTGATGTCTGAAGATATTTTGGTTATCTCAACTGGGACCTTGCTACTGGCATCAAGTGGACAAAAGCCAGAGATGCTGATGGTTCTAAACACCCCACAATACAAAGAACAAGCCCCCGCAATAAAGAATTATCTGGCTCCACATGTCAGTAGCACCAAGGCTGGGAAAGCATGCCCTAGACTTAAACATTTCCTCATCACTGAGGCAAAACAGTAGAAAAAGATGAGTTCACATTCCTAATTACTCTCCTTTCCCCCTAAAACCTAGAATTAGGAAGAAATGAATTATGATGCTATTTTCATAGTTCAATAAACATAGCATTTGGAAAGAAATAGGATAGGGAAAAACGGGGGTGGGAGGAGCATTTTAAGCAACTAAGTTCTCAGAAGGAAAACATATTTTAGACATTTTCATTTCCATTGTAGGAAATGTTAGCATCAGCAGTGGGTTTTAACCATCCAAGCAGATGGGTTATTGGAACTAAAGTCATACTACAAGGCCTACACCTACTCCAGTAAAACTTGCCAAGAGCTAAGTGAATTTTAGATACAAGAGACTTGCAGTGGCGTTAATTAGCATTTTAACTCTCATGGATGATTTTAAAGGGGATTAGAAAGTTGAAATCTGATACATCTCTAGAAAAGATAACCAGACTTAGTCATTACAAAGGATATTTTAATACTAATACGTAAATGGAAATATTCCAGTTTCAAAAGGACAATTCAGAGGAAGTGTATTCATCGGACCTTATGACAGACGTACCGGCATTATGGAAGATATCCAAGGAAGACTATTTTCCATTATCTCTACACCTATATTTGCATTGCAAAATAATCTTTACTACAATAAATATTGGTTATTTGCTTCCAAAGGGAAAAACAAAAACAAAATTGCTCAAACTAAATATTTTAACAATATATATTGATGTGAGGTTTTTTTTTTGAAAAGACCTTTCAGTGGAGGCTACTACAATTAATTAGTTGGGACTTTGACCAAAACATCTGTGAATACTGCTGTCTTTCTTAATGTATGATTCTAGAACAGTACAACACTGTTGTATATTCCTAAACACAGAGATCTCCGAACTCCCCAGGGATATATACTAACCACCAATCTGTGATAAATATTTCTTCTTTTGCCTCTTCCATTGCATTTGCCACATCTTCAAAATATCCTTTGGCATTAACATACCTGAAAGACAAATTTTCTGTTTCATTTTTTTTTTTAACAAAAAAGATAAAAAAAGAAATCTATCATATGGCAAAACAGAAGACAGAAGCCACTGCCTAGAATCTCTACAAAACCACCAGCTGACTTTGTATAACTGGAAACAAAAACCGAAAATACTATGTTCTGTTTGCTATACAGGAAGTACAGTAAGTAGACAGAAGTAGGCAATCCGATTCTTTTCTGCTGAGAGAATAACAAATTGAATGCTCTCATCACTGTATGAGGTCAGATGCACTTTCCCACCCTGCTGAACTCACACACCATTGTTCTTCTGAGACTGAAAGCAGACCAGTTTCTAACCCATGGGTAGAATAACATGCTAAGCAAAATTTTATTTAAAAGAAATACCTACCAAGTAAATTTCTCTTTCTTAAATTATGGCTACTGACTTAAATAAACTTTTCATTTGCATCATTAAGAAAATACATGAAGTTAACTTTTAAAATCAGACTTCACAATCTAAAGCCAGCTATCTAAAGTTCATTTTTTAAAAAATCATAAAAACAAAAAATGGAAAAATAATTTATGCTCAGGTAGTCCTATAAAGGCTCTTGTGAAGTATAATACATAATATTTTTTCACAGCTTCAAAAATTGATTCCAGGTGAACTTAGAGCACTGTAATATTAAATGCTATGACTATCTTCATAGTCTTAGAGCAAAAAGATCTTACCATTTGGCTAAAGTGTTCTCTTGGATAGCAGCATATGATCCAAATCGATGATCTTTGAGAAAGTCGGGGCCATACTTCTGGATGAATTCTTCTATAGCCCCTCCCCACCACCGAGCATGTCTATAGCTGTTGCATTTTAAAATCAGAGTCCTTCAAAGAAAAGCAAAATGTGGAAAAGAATGGTCACTTTATGCTCTACCTCTTAACATTTAAGAATTAAACATGTCCCATTTGTTTTGGTACTGCAGCAAAGAAAATTTTAGACAAAGAACATCCTACTGATATGAAAAAAACAGATTTTTAAATGGTTTTGGCAGTATTTAAAAATATATTCAATGTAGCAAAAACAAACTTACTTATTCCCTCATTCACTTATGCAAACATGTGTAAAGGTCTAGAGCTAACTGGGCCAATGTGTGAGGAAGACATGGAAGAGGCATAAAGTGAGGTCCTACATCTAAGTCTTAGAAGATTGTTGGTTCCTGTAAAGGACATTTCCCTTTGGCCCACCTGGTGTCCATTCCCTCAGCCTCTGGAAATAGCCTGATCATCCCGTGCCTCCTCTGGGTCTACCAAAGCCAACAAAATGGCACACTCCAGCTCCTGATTCCGAAGACTGGTTCAAGGATGATATTCATAAGCCAACTCCACCCAAACGGTGAGGATAAAATCAAGGACTTGCTCAGAAATGCCAGCAGGAGACCTTCCCCTTCCACCAAACTTGGTTTGAGTGTAAGAGGCAGCCATCTTGCTACTACCGGGAGACCAGCCTGAGGATGGAGCAGATCCCAGGGGACAGAATTGAGAAACTCCAGTGACATAGCTGGAGCCCTTGAATCAGTCATGGTTAAGATATTTGGTTAATTACTTCTGATGTAACCCAGACTGCACTGGATTTTTCTATTGCAAATGACTGCATGATCCTAAATGGTTACAGATTTGTCAGTGCTGAAAAAAAACTCCAGAGTGGGAGATTACAAAAGTTATTACACAACATATGCCAGAGAGGTGACTACCATTAAGAGGTGGAAATGAGTCATCCAAACTTGAAGTTCAGAGAACACAAGGTATGGGAGTCCCTGGCAATCCAGTGCGTGGGACTCCATGCTCTCACTGCCAGAACTCCGTGCTCTATCCCAGGTCAGGGAAATAGGAGTCTGTATGTCTCTGCTGCTGCTGCTAGTCGCTTCAGTCGTGTCCGACTCTGTGTGACCCCATAGACGGCAGCCCACCAGGCTCCCCTGTCCCTGGGATTCTCCAGGCAAGAACACTGGAGTGGGTTGCCATTTCCTTCTCCAATGCATGAAAGTGAAAAGTGAAAGGGAAGTCACTCAGTCATGTCCGACTCTTAGTGACCCCATGGACTGCAGCCTACCAGGCTCCTCCGTCCATGGGGTTTTCTCTAGGCACTGCCAAAAGGAAAACAAAACAAAACAAAACCAAGAACAATAACAACAACGAAAACCCAGAGAAAACAAGGTATTGAAGTCAGCAGTCTCCCTGCCATTTAGGCAGAAACTTGCCCCAGTAGAGGACCAGTGCTGTGAGTGAGCAGGGAGAGTTTGCTTTGGGGAGAAATGCAATGATCCTGAAAGGGAGGGAAGGGGGTATATGTATAGACCCTAAAATAATTACTTATAAAGATTAGGGCTGTCCAAACTGGTCCCCTAGATATGTCAGAGATATCTGCTGCTGCTGCTGCTAAGTCACTTCAGTCGTGTCCGACTCTGTGTGACCCCACAGACAGAAGCCCACCAGGCTCCCCCATCCCTGGGATGTTAACTAGAAAAGAGATTGAGAAAAAAAGAAAAATTGTTTGGTAAATAATAAAAAATTAGGGTTAGGCTTAGGCTTGGCTTTTGTCTGGGGTGTAGGGAGGGGCGAGGTGAGATGTGGTGGTGCTGGGAGGAGTTAGGCATTCTCCATCGGCCACAGCGGGCAGATACGGGGTTCTGCAGAGAGGTCACCAGGGCACAGAAAATGCCTGGGCTTGACCCAGCATGCAAGCACTGCTCCAACTGAGCTGAAATGCCTCTGAAAACCAGTTATGAGAAAAAGATATTGTAGAAGAGATAAAGGACAAACAGAAGTCTTATCACAGGATGTGAATCAGAGGTTAGGGGGAAAAAAAAGAACCATTCCAAACATGGAGGTAGAAAGAAGAAAGGTGAAATTAAACAATGTGTGAGGAGGGGTGTGAAGAGAACTGTCCCTAAAGAACAGAAAGACTGTTTTAGGGAGGGATTGCCAAACAAGGTAGAGAGACAAAAGGCCTCAGACTGTAAAGGGAGGAATTTGGGCTTCTTTGATACAAGGTGGGGGGTGGGGAGCGGATGAACCTGGATCTGTATGGATTCATTTGGCAAGGGTGCACAAGTGAGTGACGACAGGAAATGGAGATAAGATGGCCAGTAAAGCAACTGTCACGGCGACCATTGAAAACTGTGGTCTGATTTCTATGGTCCTCCAGAAAACAGGAAAGTAGTACCAGGAGGGAGGTGGTTTTTTTTTTTTTTTGGCTGCACTGTGTAGCTTGTGGGATTCTAGTTCCCTGATCAGGGATTGGACTCAGGCCCTTGGCAGTGAAAGCACAGAGTCTTAACCACTGAACTGCCAGGGAATTTCCAGGAGGAAGATTTAATGGCAGCATCATTATATTTCCAATAACATCCTAAATCTCCCATTGTCTGAGATTGGTAAGTTCAGCATTTTTCACACACACATGGAAACATATTAGTACGAGTAGCGTATTTATATTAAATATATATACATATTTGATGTCAGTCAGTGTGTATAGAGAGAAGTGTATTGTTGTCATTGTTCAGCTCACTCAGTCAAGTCTGATTCTCTGAGACCCCATGGACTGCAGCAGGCCAGGCCTCCCTGTCCTTCACCATCTCCCAGAGTTTGCTCAAACTCATGTCCATTGAATTGATGATGCTATCCAACCATCTCGTCCTCTGTTGTCTCCTTCTTCTCCTTTCCAAAGACTTAGCTCTTCGTATCAGGTAGCCAAAGTATTAGAGCTTCAGTTTCAGCTCAGTCCTTTCAATGAATGTTCAGGGTTGGTTTCCTTTACCACTAACTGGTTTGATCTCCTTGCAGTCCATGGGACTCTCAAGAGTCTTCTCCAACAATACAGTTCAAAAAACATCAATTCTTCGGTGCTCAGCCTTCTTGATGGTCAGTTCTCACATCCATACATGACTACTGGAAGAACCATAGCTTTGACTATACGGACCTTTGTATATCTGTAAGTATTCATAAGGGCTTCCCAGGCGGCTCAGTGGTAAAGAATATGCCTGCCAAGGAGGAGATGTGGGTTCAATCCCTGGCTCAGGAAGATCCCCTGGAGTAGGAAATGGCAACCCACTCCAGTATTCTTGCCTGGAGAATTCCATAGACAGAGGAGCCTGATGGGCTACAGTCCATGGGGTCACAAAAGAGCAGGATACAACTTAGCAACTAAACAACAAAAATGTATTCATGTACATGACCCTGAACTTTATAGAGACAAATATATATATCAGAAAGAAAAAGACACACATATATTGTATAACTATAGCCTTTCAGAAAGAAATGTTTATCAACACACACACAAACTCACTAATAAAGTCTATAATAAACGTACAGTTGAGTATCCTTCAAGGTATCTTTTTAAAACTCTGTGTGTAAACAGAATTTTTATAATCAGATCACTTTGTACATGTTTTATTAGTTAAAGGGTATCCATTTATAAAGTAAAATTCTACTGTTTAAAAACAAGAACTATTACTCCTTATCTGTTTGGTAAATTGGTATTAATGAGTAGTCAATTTTGTTCAAGCAGGCATATATTTTGTTAGAACAGGCACACAGCAATACATGGTACCATTTATTCTGACTCTTGCATATAGGATACTCTGCATCTTAAAGATATAAAAAAAGTAGTTTAATTACTTTTAATTGAGGATGAGTTCTAAATAATAATTTTCTAACACCTAAATTATTTTACCTTCTTCTTCACTTAAGGTTGGGAGAAAAACTGTTTTTAGAGAAATCTTTTAAAAATCTTTCCAAATTCTACCTTGAAAGATTATCAATTCGGAGTCCATATTTCGTCTCTGTCTCCTTCCTCCCGACCTTAACTCTGAATTCTTTATCCACCAGCAGGACGAAGGCAATAGCACCACTGTCTGGTTTCATATACAGTAAAAAGGAATCTTTTACTATCAACCACCTGTAAGAAGAAAACACATATTTTTGAAGTTGTACTGAATTACTGAAACAAAGGGAACAAGTTATTACAAGTTTGAAGTAAGCATTCTAGCAGACAGTAAGCATAATTTTATCTTTTACACAGGGATCTATTTTTTAAAACATGAAAACACTATGAAACAGAAAAACAAACAAACAAAAATCTTCCTATTATGTTTCCGAGAAGTACTGGCACCAAGCAATTCAAGACAATTCACCGGCCCTTTAGACACTAATGGCAAAGCCTGGAAGAATGTCCCTGATGTGGGTGGGCAGTGCTCACAGGATGCACCGCAGGAACCAAAGCTGTTGGAAAATGGGGTGGGTTAGTGTTTGCTAAAATAAACCACCACAGAAGAGGCAACTGAGTAGTGAAATGAATCGGTCAATAATTAAAGAAACGAACAATGGGAATATTATATCACATATTAGGCAAACATAAAGCACGTTATGAAATAGGTCAGGCCAGAATACCTGAACATAAATGAACACATATTGTAAACGTAACACATGAAGTCAGAAGTTAAAGGAAACCTATAACAAATCATTACTGAAATTGCTAACCACATTACATTTTAGTGGCTCTCTAATTTGGGATTTAATGTAGACAATCTACATTGATTTCCACATGGTTTCATTTCATTTGTTTTTTAATATACAGGCTGTCTGCTTTCCAATTAAAGGGGGTGGGATGGGTTTAGGATAACACAGTAAAGGTGATACATGTGTTATGATTAACAAAAGGGAAAACATCAAGGTCAGAGAAAGCAAATATCTAACCACAACACTAATATAATTATGGTGATATCATACCAATGTGGGTTTGAGCTTCCTGGTTTTTCTTATCAAATGAACAAATTAAGGAAATAAAGAAGTCGCCCAACAAAAAGAGAAATTCCAAAGAAAGTTTCTCACTTAGAACCTCACATAAAGCAACTGAACAATATTAATGGATAACACTCTCAATAGTTTTCAAAAAATGCAGAAATTCATGTTTTATAAGAATTCTCTTAACATTGCTCAATATAACTGCCAAGGCCATGATATCAAATAGAAACTCAGTCATTCTGATGGGGTTGAGTTATGAGTTACATAAAACTACTTGATGAAAAGTCGGTCAAGGTTTAAAGAGAGTAGACAGATCACATATCTGTTAAAGGTCCTTCTTTAGCTGTGGTCCCTTGTCCCAGCTTGACTTTCTATGTAAGCTAGAAAGCAGACGGCAGGGCAGGCCCAGAGCAGCAGTGTTGCTGACCAGGAAGGAGCCACAGGCTTTCAAAACCACAGCTGGTGGGTTTGTCAGACTGACAAAGAAAAGTCAAATGTACCGGACTTGGGGACTTGCCTAGAAGCCAGCGTCCCCTGAGTGGCAGCTCTAGCCAGAGCTCCACACCAGACACAACAGTGAGGGATGAAGTACAGAAGTGTTTAATAGTGACTGCTGGATTTTGAAATTTGAAGGCAAAAGATAATGGTTTCTGTTTTGATGATGATGAGTTGTTCTCTGTAAGTTATTAGATATAAGGTGAATTGATGCCAGGCCTTTATTTAAAGCTTAACTATGCCATTCATTAGTCTTTTCTTGTTTCTCCTCTTTGTCTCTTTTGTCAATAGATTTTTTTCTTTAACAGGAGGATATGCACCAAGAAAGGAATTCGTCAAGCAGCCTTCTGGGAGTCAGCACCTGCTGCTCAGGGATTAAGTGTCTGCTTAAAGTCAGCCTCCCTGGGCGCCAGTCTTGGTTCTGTCACTTGTCCTTTTCTGTGAACTGGGGTAATTGAGTCTGAGATCTAAATCCATAAGACCAGGATAAGAGTAATATCCAGCTCATAAGTATTTTTGAGGATTCACTGAGATGACTTAAGGATGTTGCTTAGCACAATGCCTGGAGTCAATAAATGTGAGCTTTTATGAATTCTCTTGTTCTATACCAGGTGAGATTACGGTCTGTTCTAACAAGACGTGACCTGTTCTACTACAAACTGTGTTATTAAAATGCAGATAAAGCCACCTAAGTCACACGTCATCTTCTCAGCCTCATCTCATACTCTTCTTTCCCACCACGCTGGTCTCACTGGTCCTGAGACTTGGTAACCTTGCTCTCTGGGCTTCTACATTAGTCTGTTCTAACAAGACGTGACCTGTTCTACTACAAACTGTGTTATTAAAATGCAGATAAAGCCACCTAAGTCACACGTCATCTTCTCAGCCTCATCTCATACTCTTCTTTCCCACCACGCTGATCTCACTGGTCCTGAGACTTGGTAACCTTGCTCTCTGGGCTTCTACATTTGCTCTTCCTCACTTAGAAATTATTTCTTCCAGATCCTCCCATCAGCAGTCCCTTCCTGTCCATCAATCTTTTGCTTAAATATTTCTCCACTGGAAGGTTTTCCTGGGCTCCCATCCCACCCACCTCTGCATCCTGTTTACCTTCTTCATAGCACTTATCACTGTCTGGGACTATTTATTTGTCTGCTTGTTTCTTGTATTTCCTTTACTAGAAAGTGAGATCCTTGAGAACAGGGAATATGCGTCATGTCCACTGGTATCTCCCCAGGGCCCAGACAAGTTCTTCAGGCAAAGCAACACTCTTGCCTGAATAGCAGCTGCACAAATAGATCCTGGAGCATAAATAAAATCATTTAGACACGGTCACTGTCTAAAAACTGTAATTCTTGGTATGGTTCATAGTTTAGTAAATGCTAAATTTATTTCTTATAAATTATCTCTTAAGATATTATTTCAGATAAGAAAATTATCATTGAGACCATCAATAGGATGTGCTGTTTAAGCAGATGTTTTAAATTGAGGGAAGAAATGCTTGCTGTGTTTGCCAGCAGAACAGAAGAAATGTTTTTTTTTTTTATTTTCTTCATACTTGTGCCTGAGCCTTGGTTGAAAGTTTGATGGCCTTGTTTGCCTATGTCAATTTGTCAATACAGAATATACAAAATGATCAGAATCTTTTTTAAAAAATGAATACAAAATTTTTAAAAAGAGATATGACCAAGTGTTGCCCTTAAAAGTAACTCTCATTTAGACACCAATAGTCTTCTAGTGTGGAGAAGGCAGTGGCAACCCACTCCAATACTCTTGCCTGGAAAATCCCATGGGTGGAGGAGCCTGGCAGACTGCAGTCCATGGGGTCGTTAAGAGTCGGACACGACAGAGCGACTTCACTTTCACTTTTCACTGTCATGCATTGGAGAAGGAAACGGCAACCCACTCCAGTGTTCTTGCCTGGAGAATCCCAGGGACGGGGGAGCCTGCTGGGCTGCCATCTGTGGGGTCGCACAGAGTCGGACATGACTGAAGCGACTCAGCAGCAGCAGCAGTCTTCTAGTGTGGGAAATTTTCCAAACAAGATCTGTCAGCTACATCTTATCGTTTTTGTTTGGTACTGACATTTTATGCCCCATGAATGTCATTCAGGGAATACTTATTAACATGGAACCAAGGCTTCAAGTTTCATGGAAAAATTTATACAAATTAAAATGAATAGACATTTCATTCTAGGGAAGATTGTATCTTTTTATTTTTTATTTTAATTTTTATTTATTTATTTTTATTTTACTTTATTGTTCTGGTTGAAGTCTAATATGCGTGTTCAGTCACTTCGGTTGTGTCCCACTCTTTGCAACACCATGGACTGTAGCCCACCAGGCTCCTCTGTCCATGGGATTCTCTAGGCAAGAATACTGGAGTGGGTTGTCATGTCCTCCTCCAGGGGACCTTCCTGACCCAGGGATTGTTTCCTGTATTGTAGACAGAGTCTTTACCCACTGAGCCACCAGGAAAGACTGAAATCTGATACATCAGACTTTAAAAAGTGGGGGAGGTATATTTCCTTTATATAACAAAGCCTCCCCCTTCTATCTTTTCGGGCTGGGCCTTCTCACAGAGGTTACAACTCAAAGGTCAGTTCCGTGACTTCTGTAGCTAAAGCCTCCGTCTGAAGTCCTCGTATCCCTGACTGTCCCATCACCTTCTTTTTCTTTCAAAGCTCTGATCCACACTTGCGCTAACATCACTCACCCTGCTTGTCAGCTTCTCCACTGTCTGTGATCTCCTCCAATAGTGCTCTGTGAGGGCAGGGACATGGCCTTGTTCACCACTGTTCTCACTGTGGCTAGAACACAGCCTGGCAAACATTAGGCACTCAATAAATGACAAAATGGACCAGATCCAGGCTTCCGTTTCTTGAGGAGATGTCTTAGGTTGGGTTGCTCTAGAAGTCAACTCTGAGACGAGGTTGGAAATGAAAGCGGTTTTTAAAGGTACTTATTTGGGAGCTTAGTAGGAAGCAGAGGAAGGGAAGGAAAGGAAGCAAGAGCAGGAAGGGAACCATCAAGGATGTGTTCTCATGCACTGGACTGTGGGCAGCTGTGCTGCAAATCTTCCAGGGAACCTCGGGAGACAGTGCAGAGTTTGCTCGAGAATCACCCTACCTGAGGGGTGAGGGGGCTGGACTCCCTCCAGCTCTTGGTTTAAGGTTGTTCCTGGGGAATGCGAATGCCTCCAGCCTACTCTGCTCAGGCAGCCCAGAGCAAGTCTTCAGTCAAAGACTCACCACTGCTTGCAGCCCAGAAGCCATACTTAACACTTAGTAGCAACCTTAGGCAAAGCTGATGACCGGGGAGTAGGCAAGAGGGATCTGTGCCAGGGCCTCAGTGGTTTGGAGGTCCTGCCTCCCCGAGAGGCACGGTGTGGATCAGGAAGCAAGGGCAGGAGGTCAAATGTCAGTTGCTTAGTCGTATCCGACTCTGTGACCCCGTGGGCTGGAGCCCGCCAGGCTCCTCTGTCTGTGGAACTCTCCAGGCAAGAATACTGGAGTGGGCTGCCGTTTCCTTTTCCAGGGGTCTTCCTGACCCAGGCATGGAACTCAGGTCTCCTGCACTGCGGGCAGATTCTCTACCAGGGAAGTTCATGAGGGCAGGAGCAGGCTGGCTTGTGCTCTGCTCCTCTCCTGCCTTGGCACGCACTGTTCCCCAGGGCTCTGTACCACTGCAGGCAGGAGAAGGCGGGAAGCTACTTCAAGTGGGAGTCTGAATTTCCTGTGATGCTACTTACACTCCAAGCTTCTGGGGACATTTAAACAAATTACAGAAGTTTATTTGAAAACAAATATTGTCTAGTCTACTAGTCCCCTGTTTATTGTAGTTAAAAATCTTTTGTTTTTTGTAATATAGAAATCCTCAACTTCCTCTAGCTTAATCTCTTGATCTTTCCCTTGTAATTTCTTCTATTCTTTAAAAACCCAGAAAATAAGAAACCGATCTAATGGTATTTTTGGTTGGCAATGTATCTGAAATACACGTTTAAAGATCCTAGTTTTAAGCTTATTTATCTTCAACTCACACATAACTTAATTTCCTCTTTACACATGAGTTCATATTTTTTCAAGGTTAGAAAAATAACAAACATCTCTTAATAGTTTTAAAAATTCCAGTAAATTATTATTGGAACAAATAGCTGTTACCTATTATGTTAAAAACGTTGTCATAGATGGTTTGAGGAACAAATAAGAATGAGATAAGAATACTCCTCTATAAGGAGTCTTTAATTAGACAGGACATAGGACATGAATTAAAGTTTTCTGTCTATGTCACACTTTTCACAATATACATCCTCACAAATATAACTCTAAAATTATCCCTGAACACTAACTTTTTTTGGTTTATTTTTTTATGTATATTTTAGTGGGTCTTAGTGTATTTTAGTTTACTATATTTGTAAATTTGCATGCTGTCACCATTAATATATAATTCCAGAATATTTTCATCACCCCAAAAGAATTCCACATCCAAATGCAAACTAGTACAGCCACTATGGAGAACAGTGTAGAGATTCCTTAAAAAACTGGAAATAGAACTGCCATACGACCCAGCAATCCCACTGCTAGGCATACACACCGAAGAAACCAGAATTGAAAGAGACACGTGTACCCCAGTGTTCATCACAGCACTGTTTTTACAATAGCCAGGACATGGAAGCAACCTAGATGTCCATTGGCAGATGAATGGATAAGAAACCTGTGGTACAGATACACAATGGGATATTACTCAGCTATTAAAAATAATGCATTTGAATCAGTTCTAATGAGGTGGATGAAACTGGAGCCTATTGTACAGAGCAAAGTAAGTCAGAAAGAAAAACACCAATACAGTATACTAACGCATATATATGGAATTTAGAAAGATGGCAACAATGACCATATATGTGAGACAGCAAAAGAGACACAGACATAAAGAATAGACTTTTGGACTCCGTGGGAGAAGGTGAGGGTGGGGTGATTTGAGAGAATAGCATTGAAACATGTATATTATCATATGTGAAACAGATCTCCAGTCTAGGTTCGATGCATGAGACAGGGTGCTCAGGGCCAGTGCACTGGGATGACCCTGAAGGATGGGATGGTGAGGGAGGTGGGAGGGGGTTTCGGGATGGGGAACGCATGCACACCCATGGCAGATTCACATTAATGTATGGCAAAAACCACTACAATATTGTAAAGTAATTAGCCTCCAATTAAAACAAATAAATTAATTTAAAAAAAAAGAATTCCACACCCAGTAGTAGTAACTCCCCATTCCCCTTGTGCCACAGCCCTTGGAAAGTATGAATATACTCTGTCTCTACAGATTTACTTATTCTAAACCTTTCATGTGAATGGAATCATATAATATGTGACCTTCTGTAGCTGTTAGTATAATGTTTCCAAGTTAATTCATATTACTATATTTATCAGTCTTTCATTTCTTTTCATTAAAATAAAAAATATTCAAATACAATTTAAAAAACCATATAATTCACCCCTTGAAAATGTACAATTTAGTGGTTTTAATATATTCACAAATTTGTGCAACCATCATGGTCATCTAATTCCAGATATTTTCCAGAAAAGAAATCCCACATCCTTTAGTATTCTTCATTCCTTTTTATGACCAAATAATATTCCATCACAGGGCTGTACCATATTTTGGTTAACCACTCATCAGGGGATGGACATTTGGGTTTTTACACTTTTTGGCTACTCTGAATTAATGCTGCTATGAACATTCATGAATAAGTTTTAATGGAGATATATTTGTTCAGTTCGGTTTGGAAATGTCTGGGGTATGTGGTAACTGTATGTTTAACATTTTGAGGAACTGCCACCCTGTTTTCCAAACTGGCTGTATCATTTCACATGATGCACCAGCAATGTATGAGGGTTCTAATTTCTCTACAGCCTTGACAACACTTGCTATTCTCCAGTTTGCTTATCACAGCCATCCTCGTGGCTGTAAAGTTGTAGATCACTGTGGTTTTGATTTATCTTCCCCTAATGACTAGGGATTTTAAGCATAATGAATTGTGCTAATTGGCCACTGTCTATGTTGCCTGGCTGACCAATTTTTGAATCCTATGGCCCATTGGGTTTTTATGTATGTAATTGGCATACTCTGCCTACAAGTGCAATTTTGAGTAGAGTGTTTAAATAGAGCTGAAACCTGGAAGTTAAAAATAATTTAAAATTTGCTCTGCCACGACTTTCAAAGATTTATAATTGAAAAATAGAATATAAACACTCCCCCAATACTCAGTTTATTAAGACAAACACACAAAACTCGCAAGTCTCACCTTTTTGCCCACCGATAGCAGGCTCTTCCCTGGCCACAGCAATTCAGGCCTGGTATTCTGTGTCCTCCGGATCTTTTCATTATCATACCTTCTCTGAAAAAGACATTAAGTTAACCCATCATCTTTAAACTTCCAGCTCACACTTAGCTGATATAGCCTCATAACTGGGAACTAAGTAAACTGTTCTATTCTCCCACGTCCTACCTCTCTATTTCTGCTTTCACTGTCAAATAGATCAATGCTATGTTTACTAGGCTCAGAACTCCAAAGCCAATCTTTAAAATCACCCTAGTGGATGTAGGCCTGTTGGCACCGGGGACAGCATGCTGCCTACACAGCAGGACCTTAAGCAACCCAGCTTCTGGCTCTAAATGCTGAGCATTCTCCCAGCCACCATGACAGCCTGAAAAAGACCCCACATGCTGCCAAATGCCAGCACGGGGAAGGTTCATCTGCTATGGAGATCATTGAGAATGCTCACCCATAGATTCCAGAATGCTCACCCATAGATTCCAGATTTCTCCATCCCTTCACCTACAATTCTAGGACCAATCTATGTCAAAGAAGTAAAAGAAAGCCATTACTTTGGAAGGAGAAATATCCTAACTCTGAAAGATGTGAAAAGAAAAAACAATAATAATGGCCAACCAACCAATCAAACAAAAATTAAAAGAATACCAACAATGTTCTTGACTAGAAAAGTTAAACTCTTTGTAATATCAAGCTCTCATATCACGAAGGATGTGCTCCGTTGCTCAGTTGTGGCCAACTCTTTGCTACCCCATGGACTGTAGCCCATCAGAAGATAAGCATTAAGTAAATTTCAATCTTGTTACATAACATACATTTTACACAGTATTACTTTTAGTTAATAAAATAAATGGTAAATAGCTAACTTTTATACGTAATAAGAAGAGATCTTGTATATTTGATTTTTAGTGCTTTCTTGCACACATCATATTTGTTATCTCTGTTAAACACCCACTACCGTGGGGTAAGAGAAGAAAGAGTGCAGAGCAGTTGGCACCTTTGTTTAATGTAGCAAGATATTCTGTTTTGTATAAATAGGTCCCACAGTTGCTCTGACTCTGCTGGGAAGAAAACAGTGAAGCCAGGGGAGCTCCATCACCTTGGTACACCAATAAATCAAAGGCTACAATGCTCATCAACTTCTCATACTTCTCCTTAGAGATTCAATACTGAAACTTACATGCCTTTTGGTCCCAAATCATGGATGAAAGACAGCTGGCTTATATCAAGAAATTCTGTCTGAAAAGAGACCCAAAATCCATATGTTAGAAGGCAAAAAAAGAAGAGGAAAAATTCAGGCATTCAAAAAATATTATGTACCTCCATGTATAAGCACATCTGGGGTACTCTACAGATTACACAGATCACAATGGCATTGCCCTGAAAAAGTATTTTTTAGAAGGATATACACAATTAAAACACAATCAAGATAGTAATGTGTGCTCTAAGATGTAGAGACAAAATGCTCAAGAAGGCCATGGTGAGACTTGCCAACAATAATAGACCATGTCAATAACAGCCTTAGTAGAAAACCAAAGACAAAAAGATACACTCCTGGCATTGGGAGGCAGAGGAGAGACCAGACACAGAAAACAGTCCACGTCAATCAAGTTCTGTGGGAAGAACCGTAACAGTTACATGTGAAAGTAGTTATTAATAGAGGTACAGGGAGAGGATGACCGCTTCCTAGCTAATGGGACATCACAGAGGAAATGGCGTTTGATCTGGGCTTATAAATGGGATTAATAAAATGAACTATAACAATTTTGAAGTTTTGTTTGAAGTTTTGTTTATGTGATTGTGACTGTCTAATATTAACCTTGTAAGAAAAAATTACACATCTCTCAAAGCTGTCAGTACTGTGAGGTCCAATTGATTTTCTTTCTTAGGGTTATTGGAAGAAGTCTTTAAAATTCAAAGGATTTAAATATCTTTAAAAACCTCAGATCAAACATATTCTCACAAAGCACTTTTTATAAGGACTTTGAAAGTCAAGGTCTTTATATTTTATTTCTTATATCAAACATGGTGATTCAGTATCATACATTTTAAAATTCTGATTTGTGGAAATGTATTCTAATTGGAAAATATAGAAATACATAGGTTATTAGAAATGAAATTACAGACTTTAAGCCATAGAATTTGAAATCCTAAGCCAGAATTTCTCATTTTATCTCTAGGGAGCAGAGAGAAAAATACTAATCCTAGTTTATACTTGAAGAAACTTCTCCAGAGGTGTAACTAATTTATGCAAAGTCAGAGACTAGCTGAACGGAAGAATAGGAAATGAAAAGCAAAAATCAGGGAAACTATTCATCCAATACTTGGATATTTTCTTATGCACATATAGCTATTATCAAATCATTGACAACAGGAATATTATTTGAAATAATTCAGAAACCATAACTTCAGAATATCATACAAACTTTGCTAAATGTAGAGAATTTCATCTAAATAAAAAAACACACANAGCAAAAATCAGGGAAACTATTCATCCAATACTTGGATATTTTCTTATGCACATATAGCTATTATCAAATCATTGACAACAGGAATATTATTTGAAATAATTCAGAAACCATAACTTCAGAATATCATACAAACTTTGCTAAATGTAGAGAATTTCATCTAAATAAAAAAACACACATTAGCAATGTAGAAAATTTAAAGCTGCATATTAAGAAAAAATTCAAATTTATCCTAATGTTTTACTAAAGAGAAATTTGAATAAAGAACTAGTACTATTATAGAAAAAAAATCCTTGGCAATAAATATTCTAATATAGATTTATGGGACTGAAAACAAATGTGACCAAGTCAATTTAGAAACAAACTTAAATAATACAATTTGAAATTTAACAAACATTGTATTGCCCAAATATCTCAATGCATCTTCAGTGATAAAAATCCTGTTCTCGACTTGAGCAGGCAAATCTCAGGAATAAGAATTTAATGATTAATTTAGTCTGACAATATTCCATTGGGCTATTGATCTCTAAATAATGTACTAATCAATATCCTTTGTCTTTCCAAAAGAACTTGTTAAATTTAAATGCTAGGAAAATAGGGGACCAAAGGGTTCCCATGCCAAAGGACAAGCAACAAACCCAGGAGATAATAATATCTCAAAATTTCTGGGGCTTGTCTTATGCTTGTAAAAATATACATTAATTATATATGATTATATTAAAATGATTTTAATATTTCTATCTGCTTTTTGCAGACAGAAATTTGAATATGTCTCACAATTATTGAAAGAGACACACGGATGCCAATCTATTTTCACAAGTATCAGGCAGAGCCCTGCAAGCTAGTCTCCAAGTCAGATTATCATTAGTGTGAGAGGAAAATAATGTTCAGACAGATAAAACTGTATCCTACGCTTGAAGCCTTTTGGAGAATACCGCTACTGGGGAGAATAATCTAAGTAGCCATTAAAAATGAGGGAGTTCCCTGGCAGTCCGTGTTTAGGACTTGGTGCTTTCACTGTTGGGGCCCTGTATTCGATTTCAGGGGGAATCCTAGGGGAACTAAGGTCCTGCAAGCCATGAGGCATGGCCAAAAAACTGAATAAATATACGTTACTTCTCATTTTTTTTTATCAGTTGTAACTAGGTTTCCCTTTCCAAAGGAAATGTTTAGAAGACACTGGAGTATCTAAATATCACATGGCTCAGCTTTTAAAAGATTTTTATGATTGGAAAGGAAGTTAATATGAACGTTTGAATAAAAGTAAACATTTTAAAATCAACATTAGACTCCCATTTTTAGTAATAATAGAAGTAACATCCTTATTCATTATGTTCTTTCAAAGAAGTACATTCCTGAGTTCTAGAAGGGAAGAAATATTTCCCATTAGCCTTCTCTTGAGAATCTCTGGTTGATCCCAAATTGCTGGCTTCCCTGGGAAAATTCTTCTTCAGGATTCTGAAACCACAGAAGCTCCTTTAAAACCATCAAATGTCACAGTGCAAGCTGCTGCAGAAGGTTTTCCAATCCCAGGTCATTTGTGTGTAAAGGAGACCAGCTGGGTGCATGCCCTGCCCGTCTCCAAATAACAGAGGCAGGCATCTATAGGGCAGCAAGAAAACTCCGGAGAGTCAAGGCACTCTTGCTTCCTTTCCTAAATACAGAGGGCTTCGCTCTTTCTGTTCACCTGCTGATGCCGTTCTCTAAACCAGAGGCCGGATCATAACTGCACCTACTCTGAAATTCTGCATATACACCATATACACATGGTCACGCTCCACAGCAGTACAGTTAATACATACGCAGGTGCAAACTCTAACAATCTGGTGCCCTCTCAATGATCTGAACCTTTGGATAACTGAAGCTAACCCTTTAAATATCTAACCCCACCTTCAAGGGCCTCTGAAGGCAGAGCTCATTGTTTTCTGAGACCTTCTGTAAAGCCCACTTCAGTCCTGCTTGCCAGTTAAGTGCCTCCCAAACGTAACCTCTGCAGTTGTTTCTAAGCCCCACCACCTCTCCTCTCTTTTCTCAGAATTCTCAAGAGATTTTCCTCTCCTTAGCGTTTTCCATGCTTCCCACTTTTACATGAAAAGACAGGCCTGCTATAGGCATCACAGGCCAGTCAGATGGTAATTACAGTACAATCTTTGGGTATTCAACTCTGTTCAACTGTCTTCATCACTTAGTACTCAATGTTTTTTTTCTTCAGTGTTAGAAATGCATTTTGGCATTTTCTCCTCTGAAAGCCTGAGGAGTGAAGGAGGTTGATTTCTAGATAATCTAGTAGCATTTCTAGATAATCTTTAGTAGTATTTCAAGTTCATTTAAATTTATTGTTATATTAATGATCATAGTTGATATTTTAAAAATAGAATCACCCTAAATTGGATCCTCGCTGTCAAATCAATTTTGTTTTCCTATTTTTTAATTTTACGTTTTTATTGAAGTATAGTTGATTTACAATGTCATGCCAATCTCTGCTGTACAGCAAAGTGATTCAGTGGTACACATATAGACATTCTTTTTTAAAGTATTCTTTTCCATTATGGTTTATCATAGGAGACTGACTATAGGTCCCTGTGCTATACAATAAAATCAATTTTGTATTCATTTTATTTAATTTAGTTTAACTCAAAGAATATTGCAGAAGTAGATACAAGCACTTGTGTTAAGAAAATGATCTAAAATGTAGCCGACACTTTACAATTTTATAAAATTACTTCAGAATTTAAATCACTGAAAAGTACTTACTGTTGCATGATAGTTTCTATACATGGGCATTTTTAGTAACTTTGTCAAGTAATCTTCCAGCTGTTTCTGTAATACATATATTTCAGATTAAAGATACCATCATACTTAAAGGAAAATGTAAGCAGCTAATGACAATGGCACGATCTTTCCATCTTCAGTAAGTCATTCAATTATTCATTAATGTTATCACTGGACAAGGAACATTGAACACGTCTCTTTTAAAACATAAAAGTTCCAGATTACAAAAAAAACCCTGACATTAAAAAAAAATGATTTTTATTTTATTTTTGGCTGCGCTGGGTCTTTGTTGCTGCCTGGGGTTTTCTCTAGCTGGGGCAAGCGGGGGCTGTTTTCTAGTTCGGTGCACAGGCTTCTCATCACAGGGCTTCTCTTGTGGCAGAGCACAGACTCTGGGGCACACGGGCTTCAGCAGTTGTGGCCCCCAAGCTCCAGAGCACAGGCTCAGTAGTTGTGGCACATGGGCTTAGCTGCTTGAGGCATGTGAGATCTTCCCAGATCGGGGACTGAACCCATGTTTCCTGCATTCGCAGGAATATTCTTTACGACTGAGCCACCAGGGAAGCCCCCAACACTGACGTTTAATTGTTAATTAAATTTTAGCACGAATTGATCTTCTGCCCTAGGCAGCACCATATCACTGAAGCCGAGTGGGCAGCAGTGTCCCCTGTCCTGAGGTGTCTGTCCTGCCGTCTGTGTCTGTTCGCTGTCCTACTCTTCTCAGACCCTCCCTGCTCCATCGGTCTGGGAATGAGAGTTTGCATATATTTAGTATAAGCCCCTATAGATTCTGAAGCAAATAAATGGAAGTAGATGATTTTAAAAGAGTAGATCTCAAAGCCCTCAACTATGAGCTCAGTCTTGACTCACAAGGAACCCCAAAAGCTTCCTGCAGGGAGTGCAGCTTCCTCATAAAATCACTCCTGTTGGAGAACCCTCTTCCTCCTAGGGGAAATGCAACCTCCCCAGGGCCAGAGTGGCTTGGGGAAGAAGCCTTCCCTAATTAGTTCCCGAGAGGTAAACCAGCCTAGGTGATAGATCAGTGGGTAAGAGAAATTGCATTGAGGCCCACCTCAACCTTCAGTCAATGCCATCTATAGTGCGCCAGAAGTTTGTTCAGAACAACAGAAGAGTGAAAGGACTTACCCTTCTACTAAAGAACTGTTCTTCTTGTCGGATCATGTTTTCAGATGTGCGGGGCAAAGCTGGCATCTCTCGAGGCTCTTCTTTGACATTCTGTCTTCTAAACGTGTGTCTAAAATGCACACACACACACACACACACTGTAAATATGTGTTATTATTTGAACCATGACTTTCATAGTATTTTTCGTGAGATGGTTTATTTTTAGAAGAGTCTATTTAATAAAAAGAAACAGCTAGCAACAGTGGACTAGTTAACCAATAATATGAACCAAAATATTCTTTCTATCCAACTCATATACTGGGATACTTTTATGATCAATTCTGGGTTACCTTCTGGTGGGAATGGGGATTCGGATAAAGGCTTTGTACTTCAGTAGTTCTCTGTGAAATTCTTGAAAGTGCTTGAACTTCCTCTTCACTTGCCATTTAAATTCTCCATGTGTTAATTCAATAGTGTAAAGATTGACGCTTGGTACCTATAATGGTAAATAAAAATGGTTGATATTTTAGATAACAACATCTCACTGTGTACAACAGCTAATTAAAAAGTAATGTGGAAGTATCTTTAAGTCCAGCTTACTTATTTTGTGTAAGGAAGCAAAATGTTTTTTTAAAAATGATTACAGAAGTAATATTCTCTTAAATATTCATCTTATGATATATGCAAGACAAACTCTGACTTATATCAAAGGCAAACCTCCACAAATCTTATTGTTCTAAATACAAAGACACATAGCCATACCTCTGAAACAAGAAGCCAGGTAAAAGGACAATGAGTGAAAGCCCTAATTAGCCATCACAAGATTGTCCAAGCAGTGAACAGACAATGCAAGGGGTGAGAGGGAAGCTGAAGGAAATGAGTTCCATTGTGGAGCACAATCTTAGTGCAGCTTTGCTCTTCACAAATGACACTAATGCCCTCTCCTTCTGAAATGCCTTGAGAGGTCCATCCTGGTCTACAATAGCTCTCTGTCCTTAGCTCCACTAGTGACTAGGAAGGTACAGGATGATTAGAAGGAAAAGGACAGATGATCTTCCTACACACAAAATATTTTCCCAACTACTTAACTAGGATGAATTTCCACTTAACATTTAAAAAATATTTCTTCTTAAAGTGCAAGTATATCTTGGTGACTAGTGATTCAATCAGAAGCACTAACAGACCTGAGGGATAAAAGTTTTGATAAAGCAAAAAGTGTCAGCAGATGGAGAGAGATTTATAAAGCACAGGAGATCTTGACAGTTCCCATGTTGTGTGGGGAGTAGGGGTGGGTGATGAACACTGGACCACCTAGAGGACACTGGCCCCTACTGGGAGATCCAGGCCCCATATGTGTTGACAGGTGTTGGGGCAAGAAACAGTAAATGTCTCCTCCTTTGCTAGTTTATCCAGGCTTTGGTATCAGTAACCCGATGGGTGACGAGGCCTGGTGCCATTCATCACCAATGTTTAGTATATTCTGCAAACTTCTAAAGCATGACTACTCTGTATAACTGTAGTATAAAAAAATGAGCCTGAGGGGACTTCCCTGGTGGTCCAGTGGTTAAGACTCTGTGCTTCTATTGCATGGGGAGCAAATTTGATTCCTGGCTAGGGAACTAAGATCCCACTGCCCTAGTGTGTGGCCAAAAAATAAATTAATTAAAAAAAAAAAAAAAGAGCCCAGAATCAATGTAACTTGTGTTCTTGGGTCTAGAATCCAAACATACCACTCAAAACTATTTCCTGCTTTGCCTCCAGTTGGGATCCATGACAATGACTATAGCCAGAAGTCAAAAGGACCCAGTTCTGGGGTCTAATATTATATGCTGCCTTTCACCTTGACCAGCATTACAGGCATCANTTGCAGAAGTAGATACAAGCACTTGTGTTAAGAAAATGATCTAAAATGTAGCCGACACTTTACAATTTTATAAAATTACTTCAGAATTTAAATCACTGAAAAGTACTTACTGTTGCATGATAGTTTCTATACATGGGCATTTTTAGTAACTTTGTCAAGTAATCTTCCAGCTGTTTCTGTAATACATATATTTCAGATTAAAGATACCATCATACTTAAAGGAAAATGTAAGCAGCTAATGACAATGGCACGATCTTTCCATCTTCAGTAAGTCATTCAGTTATTCATTAATGTTATCACTGGACAAGGAACATTGAACACTTCTCTTTTAAAACATAAAAGTTCCAGATTACAAAAAAAACCCTGACATTAAAAAAAAATGATTTTTATTTTATTTTTGGCTGCGCTGGGTCTTTGTTGCTGCCTGGGGTTTTCTCTAGCTGGGGCAAGCGGGGGCTGTTTTCTAGTTCGGTGCACAGGCTTCTCATCACAGGGCTTCTCTTGTGGCAGAGCACAGACTCTGGGGCACACGGGCTTCAGCAGTTGTGGCCCCCAAGCTCCAGAGCACAGGCTCAGTAGTTGTGGCACATGGGCTTAGCTGCTTGAGGCATGTGAGATCTTCCCAGATCGGGGACTGAACCCATGTTTCCTGCATTCGCAGGAATATTCTTTACGACTGAGCCACCAGGGAAGCCCCCAACACTGACGTTTAATTGTTAATTAAATTTTAGCACGAATTGATCTTCTGCCCTAGGCAGCACCATATCACTGAAGCCGAGTGGGCAGCAGTGTCCCCTGTCCTGAGGTGTCTGTCCTGCTGTCTGTGTCTGTTCGCTGTCCTACTCTTCTCAGACCCTCCCTGCTCCATTGGTCTGGGAATGAGAGTTTGCATATATTTAGGATAAGCCCCTATAGATTCTGAAGCAAATAAATGGAAGTAGATGATTTTAAAAGAGTAGATCTCAAAGCCCTCAACTATGAGCTCAGTCTTGACTCACAAGGAACCCCAAAAGCTTCCTGCAGGGAGTGCAGCTTCCTCATAAAATCACTCCTGTTGGAGAACCCTCTTCCTCCTAGGGGAAATGCAACCTCCCCAGGGCCAGAGTGGCTTGGGGAAGAAGCCTTCCCTAATTAGTTCCCGAGAGGTAAACCAGCCTAGGTGATAGATCAGTGGGTAAGAGAAATTGCATTGAGGCCCACCTCAACCTTCAGTCAATGCCATCTATAGTGCGCCAGAAGTTTGTTCAGAACAACAGAAGAGTGAAAGGACTTACCCTTCTACTAAAGAACTGTTCTTCTTGTCGGATCATGTTTTCAGATGTGCGGGGCAAAGCTGGCATCTCTCGAGGCTCTTCTTTGACATTCTGTCTTCTAAATGTGTGTCTAAAATGCACACACACACACACACACACACTGTAAATATGTGTTATTATTTGAACCATGACTTTCATAGTATTTTTCGTGAGATGGTTTATTTTTAGAAGAGTCTATTTAATAAAAAGAAACAGCTAGCAACAGTGGACTAGTTAACCAATAATATGAACCAAAATATTCTTTCTATCCAACTCATATACTGGGATACTTTTATGATCAATTCTGGGTTACCTTCTGGTGGGAATGGGGATTCGGATAAAGGCTTTGTACTTCAGTAGTTCTCTGTGAAATTCTTGAAAGTGCTTGAACTTCCTCTTCACTTGCCATTTAAATTCTCCATGTGTTAATTCAATAGTGTAAAGATTGACGCTTGGTACCTATAATGGTAAATAAAAATGGTTGATATTTTAGATAACAACATCTCACTGTGTACAACAGCTAATTAAAAAGTAATGTGGAAGTATCTTTAAGTCCAGCTTACTTATTTTGTGTAAGGAAGCAAAATGTTTTTTTAAAAATGATTACAGAAGTAATATTCTCTTAAATATTCATCTTATGATATATGCAAGACAAACTCTGACTTATATCAAAGGCAAACCTCCACAAATCTTATTGTTCTAAATACAAAGACACATAGCCATACCTCTGAAACAAGAAGCCAGGTAAAAGGACAATGAGTGAAAGCCCTAATTAGCCATCACAAGATTGTTCAAGCAGTGAACAGACAATGCAAGGGGTGAGAGGGAAGCTGAAGGAAATGAGTTCCATTGTGGAGCACAATCTTAGTGCAGCTTTGCTCTTCACAAATGACACTAATGCCCTCTCCTTCTGAAATGCCTTGAGAGGTCCATCCTGGTCTACAATAGCTCTCTGTCCTTAGCTCCACTAGTGACTAGGAAGGTACAGGATGATTAGAAGGAAAAGGACAGATGATCTTCCTACACACAAAATATTTTCCCAACTACTTAACTAGGATGAATTTCCACTTAACATTTAAAAAATATTTCTTCTTAAAGTGCAAGTATATCTTGGTGACTAGTGATTCAATCAGAAGCACTAACAGACCTGAGAGATAAAAGTTTTGATAAAGCATAAAGTGTCAGCAGATGGAGAGAGATTTATAAAGCACAGGAGATCTTGACAGTTCCCATGTTGTGTGGGGAGTAGGGGTGGGTGATGGACACTGGACCACCTAGAGGACACTGGCCCCTACTGGGAGATCCAGGCCCCATATGTGTTGACAGGTGTTGGGGCAAGAAACAGTAAATGTCTCCTCCTTTGCTAGTTTATCCAGGCTTTGGTATCAGTAACCCGATGGGTGACGAGGCCTGGTGCCATTCATCACCAATGTTTAGTATATTCTGCAAACTTCTAAAGCATGACTACTCTGTATAACTGTAGTATAAAAAAATGAGCCTGAGGGGACTTCCCTGGTGGTCCAGTGGTTAAGACTCTGTGCTTCTATTGCATGGGGAGCAAATTTGATTCCTGGCTAGGGAACTAAGATCCCACTGCCCTAGTGTGTGGCCAAAAAATAAATTAATTTAAAAAAAAAAATGAGCCCAGAATCAATGTAACTTGTGTTCTTAGGTCTAGAATCCAAACATACCACTGGCAAACACTCAAAACTATTTCCTGCTTTGCCTCCAGTTGGGATCCATGACAATGACTATAGCCAGAAGTCAAAAGGACCCAGTTCTGGGGTCTAATATTATATGCTGCCTTTCACCTTGACCAGCATTACAGGCATCACGCTGCATCATGTTTCACAAAGAAGGATGCAGGAGAACTCAGAGTGATCAGAAACTCTGCCTTTGAGTGAAAGATGCTCAATTTAAGGCGAGTCAAATAAATGAGAACAACTATACAATTTATGCAAGCCACCACACATTCTAGGATTATATTTCCCAATCTAACAAAATTGAACACTTAAAAACATTACAAATGTCAAGTTCTATCCCTCAAACATAAACCGAGAATTTTGGACAATTCTTAGCAATTCTAAGACAGTGTGGGGCAATGGCAACAGCCTGTCCCATCCCTTTTGAAGCATCTAAAGGTCTGAAATTACCTGGTGCAGCCCACTAGCCATGAAGCTTTAACCAAGCATCACTTCGGCCAGATAATATCTCAGCAGAATTATCGGAATGCTTTGGAATTGGAATAGTGTGAGAAGTTGTAATAAGGGGACTGCCCATGAAGGTGTGTTAAGAGGAAGGAAATCACAAGGACAGTAACCTGGACTCAGGAAGGCACAATCTAAAGGTCTGAAATTACCTGGTGCAGCCCACTAGCCATGAAGCTTTAACCAAGCATCACTTCGGCCAGATAATATCTCAGCAGAATTATCGGAATGCTTTGGAATTGGAATAGTGTGAGAAGTTGTAATAAGGGGACTGCCCATGAAGGTGTGTTAAGAGGAAGGAAATCACAAGGACAGTAACCTGGACTCAGGAAGGCACACCTCATTCTGAAGGGATAAAAGGTAGGACCAGGTGCTGGAGCAGGAAGGAGAGGGCCACTTAAAGAGGCCTCCTTGGGTGGGGGGCGGGGTGCCTTGGTCAAGGGATGCATCCAGCCCAGAGTGAACCAGGTCTGGGCTCTCCATAGCCGGAGCCCTGCCAGAGGACAAGGGCAAGGGAGGCTCGAGAGGCAGAGCAAAGGGAGGGAGGAGGAACAGGAGGGACATGTGGGAGACCTCCTGCTGAGGAGGGTGGGTAGTAGCATCTGTCCGTAGGGGGCTGTTATGAGAGTGAACAGAGATGCGCCTACCATGAGCTGGCACAGAGAACAGATTCAGTCATAGAAAGGTGTTAATTTAATTTACCTGAATGACATTCAGACTACATGGAGTCAGCTCCTATTTCCTAGTAAACTAAACACTAAGTAGGAAAAGGAGGATGTTTAGCTTTTCCTGCACAGACCAGGACTGAAAACAAAATGTGAAATCAATTAACTCTTGAGTCTCTTGGACTTCAAGATCGAACCAGTCAATCCCAAAGGAAGTCAATTCTGCATATTCATTGGAAGGACTGGTGCTGAAGCTGAAACTCCAATACTTTGGCCACCTGATGTGAAGAACTGACTCATTGGAAAAGACCCTCATGAGGGGAAGATTGAAGGCAGGAGGAGAGGGGATGACAGCAGATAAGATGGGTAGATGGCATCACCGATGCAATGGTGATGAATTTGGGCAAGTTCCGGGAGTTGGTGAAGGACAGGGAAGCCTGGCATGCTGCAGTCCATGGGGTCACAAAGAGTTGGACACGACTGAGTGACTGAACTGAAGTGTGAAATTAATATAATATTGGAAATCAACTATACTTTAGAAATTAGGACCTAAAATAAAAATTTTAATATATATAAAAAAAGAATAGAACTAAACTTATTTTACTAACAGTAAAGTATGAGCAAAGAGAAGTCCTGGTTTGGTGGCTTGAATATTTATCTTCATGAATAATGTTAGGAGATACGTAGTAATAATAACACACAGTATTATATAGTATAGACTCGTATAATACAATATATTATATTCTGGTATTATACAATACCATGCATTATTATTATCATTGTTATTATTATTAAATAGCCAGTCCCTTCTCCAAGGGATCCTCCCAACCCAGGGATTGAACACAAGTCTCCTGCATTGCAGGCTGATTCTTTACCATCTGAGTCACCAGGGAAGTCCATATTATACAGTACCATTTATTAGTATTATTAAATCCTCATAACAAACCTATAAGATATGTACTATTATACCCATTATTCAGATGAGGAAACTCAAACACAGAGATGTTAAGTAACTGGCCGGGGATCACAATACAAAGACAGGAATTAAACCACATGGTTTGGCTCTGTAATCTGTGCATTTAACCTCCACATGCTATCACCTCTCAGTCTAAATGCTGGTAGGTGATATAAAGTAAATCATCTTAGAGACATTTCTTGGTAGGTTGTTTTCAGTGGTATATCTGAGATAAGGACCCAACTCAACAGGAAGACACTGAAGGAAAGCTGGACATGGAGGTGGCTGTAAACTAGAGGTTAGGATACGCACAGGTAGGTCAGGACAGAAAGTGAAAGTGAAGTCACTCAGCTGTGTTGGACTCTTTGTGACCCCATGGACTGTTGCCTGCCAGGTGCTTCCATCCATGGGATTGTCCAGGCAAGAATACTGGAGTGAGTTGCCATTTCCTTCTCCAGAGGATCTTCCCGACCCAGGGCTTGAACCCAGGTCTCCTGCATTGCAAGGAGACTCTTTACCGTCTGAGCTACCAGGAAAAACTCAGGTCAGAGCAACAGGCAAACCCACCAAAACGCAGGCAGCACAGGCCACCCTCCAGAGTCTGCCCCAGGCAGAAAGGTTATTCCCCACTTCCCCAGAGGAAGAAGTCAGCGACAGCCTTATTCTGCCAGTCAGAGCTTAACTGGAAGGGACAAAGGCCACCAGCCTGCAGCAATGTTCTCTACGCTCAGACCCAACAAGTGTGCAACCCAGGCAGGAATACTGCAAACACAACTACCGTAACAGTGTCTCCTGGTCCAGTTCTCTTCAAGAGGTTCAGGTTTCCTTGTTGAAAACATTCTGCTCCCAATGCCTTTCCAGCACTTAAAGAGAACGCATATGAAGCTTAAGGGGTGGTGTAAGGAACAAGCCGGAGTGGCAGAGAACGTGCAAAGAAATCTCTCAGCAGCACTTCCAGGCAAAGGCACTCACCGTGCAGCCTCCCAGAGGTTCTCCTTTTGAGCGTCAGGTGGCATTATTATTTTCTTACTGAACAAGTATTAAGCAAGCTAAACTTTTCCTTGGTTTATAACTGGCATTCTAGGTGGACTAGCAATGCCCCCCGAGTCCACACTGAACAGAAAACTGGGGAGGGAGGAAGAGTAGGAGAGGCACTTTGAATGTATCATACTTGTAAACTGTCTTAATTACCTTAAAAAAATTTTTTTTTCCAGAATGGGGGAAGAGGCATATAAGAATAAAGGCTAAATGAGAAGGATGCAAAAATCTGAGGTGAAGAGGACTCAGAAGTGATAAACATAAACACAAACGGAAAGTTAGACAGTCATAGCCAGGAGGAAGGAAAATGAAAGTCAATGTGTTAAGTCATAAATATTGACGAATACAAGTTGAGTCCATATACGCTCTGACCCTTTTTGTAGATGTAAAGCGCTCCACTTCCAGAACTTGAACTTTTATTGGGCAGCCGGAGAGATACGTCTGTATATTAGGCTCCTTAAATCCTTGAGTCTTATAAACAGCAGAGAAAGGGATATACACTAAAAAATAAAAAAAGTAAATAAAATTGTCATAATAATACAATGGTATTAGTATCACTTGCCTGTTACAGGCATCTTTTTTAAGAATCATAATGTGCTACAACAAGATAACAGCTAGTGAAACTCAGCCCAGTGTTGTGACATCAGCAAGGATGATCAATCACTTGCTGGTTATTTCAAATCTGTGTTCTGCCAAGCAACCATGATAAAGTTTCTACTCCTCACTCAGATCATCACTCTTTACCTTCCTGTATCCTGGGATCGCTGGGAGACACATCGTAGTCCACCTCCTCTCCCTCAAAGTGGAGCTCTCGCGTATCCAGGTTTTCTATCAAATTACTCATGTCAGCAGCGATTTTCTGCAGTGCAGAGGTATTTACTCTTGGCTCATTTTTCAGTGACATGTTGGCTTGAGACAGGGTAAAAGCAAAGGGGCTGGGAAAGAAGAAAAGTGTTACCAGGCTTACTATTTCGGTCAAATTTTAAAAGAGAATGAAATAATGCTGTCTGCAGCGACACGGATGGATCTAGAGATTGTCATACTGAGTGAAGTAAGTCAGACAGAAAAAGGCAGATATCATATGAGATTCCTTATATGTGGAGTCTAAAAAAAATGGCACAAATGAACTTATTTACAAAGCAGAAATACTGCCACAGATACAGAAAAACTTACTGCTACCAAGGGAGAAAGGGGACAGGGAGGGATAAATTGGGAGATTGGGATTGACATATACACACTACGATACATAAAACAGATAATTAATAATGACCTACTGTATAGCACAGGGAACTCTGCTCAGTACTCTGTAATGACCTATATGGGGACTGAATCTGAAAATAAGAGTGGATCTATGTATATGTATAACTGATTCACTTTGCTATACAGCAAACACATCATTGTAAATCAACTATACTCCAATAGAAATTTATTTAAAACAAACAAACCCTAAGGCCTGTTCTATTATTTGAATCCAGGCTTACCTATAGCATATGGAAACAAGTCCACTAGCTCTGTGTAAGCCCCAATTACCTCAAACAACCTTTAAATTTATTTTCCGGTTTAACATTTAAAGTATTCCTAGCTTGTAATTTAAATTGGAGTGAGATACTTAATTGTAAAGCAAGTAAGTAAACAAGCAAGAAAAAGAAACACCACATTGAATAAGTGCCAGTATTATTTTTCATTCAATTTTATTAAATGTGGTTAAGTAAGGAGAGACTCAAGAGAGATGGATTTGGAAATCGTTTTTTCAGTGAAAAGGAATTGATTCTTCACTCTAACAAAAACATGAAAAGAAAGAATATCATCAAAATAACTAACTTATTTTCTACAGAAAGTTTAGGGTATTTTACAATAATTTCAATATACAGATTTTAAAAGTATTTTTATGCAGTATAACCTTTCTATCAATACATTTCCCCTATAGGTGATAGAGGGCTTCCAGAGTGGTTCAGACCACTCTAGAATTTGCCTGCAATGTAGGAGACCCAGGTTTGCTCCCTGGGTCAGGAAGATCCCCTGGAGAAAAGAATGGCAATCCACTCCACTATTCTTGCCTGGAGAATTTCATGGACAGAGGAGCCTCGAGGTCTATAGTCCATGGGGTCACAAAGAGTCATCCCAGGCAGAGTGTATTCTACTTTTTTGAGATATGAGGTTTGGCCCTGACTTTACGTGAGTTACAGTGATGTACGTGTCCTGGAAGGTAACCGATTAGTGTACCTTTTCTGAAAGATACCAGAAATGCAAGAATTATACTTCTCTCTTTTTAAGAAAACTGGTTCTATTTCATTCTGACATTTAATAACACAGGTCGTTGCACATCAGTAGCTAGGGAAGAAGAGTTTATGGATTTTATTTTTCATTTAAAATATTGAGATTTCAGCCGTGAGTGCTGTCGTTGGAGTTGGTGAAAAACCCATATTGGTTGTAATAATCTCTCCAGACCAGACTCAAAAATAGGAGGGCTTCCATACCAGTAACTCCTCCACATACGTGCATTTATTACTGCAAATCACAAACATTTACTGAGTATCCACCACTTACTCATTGTGACATGGAGTGAATATGTAAAGATGAACAAGACTGGTCACCACCTACTGACTGTGAGATGGAGTGAGTGAATATGTAAAGATAAACAAGGCTGGTTCCTGGGAGGAAGGAGTTTCTAATGCAGATGAGAGAAATACGTTACATGGCCTCAAATCCATCCCCCCCAGTCTTGGCCTTGCTGAGAATGGCATGTGCTAAGTGGAAGACTCTTAGGTGGATTCTCTCCTTCAGGAGCTGTCAGGAAGTGTGGGGTGGGGGGCAGAGCAAGGCTTTGTGAGAAATGCTAAGAGAGAGTCGTGGGCAGACTAGGGGAGCCCTTAATGTTACTCAGCAAGTCTCCAAAGCCTATACTGATATGTTTGGTAGAAAGAGAAATTGTATAAAAATACAAAGAAAGGAGTAGAGGAGGGAGGTTCTGACTTGGCCAGATAAATAGACTTAAAATGTCTAAGTTTGCTCCTCCATGTTGGCTGTAAGAAGCCTGGAGCCAACTAGTGGCCCAGTACAAGCAAAATACAAGACTATCTTTGCCTCTCACTTCCCTTCAACTTTCCCACTTCTAATTCATGTTATAATAATAGTTGATATATACTGACTACTTACCATCACCTGGCGTGGTGATAATCTTTTATATACCTTATCATATTTATCATCAATAATAAATCTATGAAGTTTTGTTATTTCCACTTTGAAGAGGACAAGGGTTTGTCATTCTTTCTTTATTGATAAGGAAATATGGAGAAGCATGGAGAGATTACATAATTTGATGATTACTTTGGACCATCTGTCCAAGGTCATATAACCAGTAAGAGATGGAGAAGGAATTTGAAACCAGGTCTCTCTGACCCAAAAGCTGATGTTTTTAACCACAGTCTTTATCTTCTGTATATTTTTTGTAGATATGTAAGTGCCCCTAAAATAGATGGAAGGTTTAGTAAAATCAGTGGCCTTGAGCAAGTCCCTTTAGAAGCTGACTCAAATGTAAAGAAAAATAAATGAATTCCTCTTGCATCCTTCAGCCATTTAAATTCAGGACCTTGGTTTCCTTCTCTATAAATTAAAGAGGTTGAGCCATTTCATCTCCAGGATTCCTTTAACAATAAAACCTTAAGTGTAAATAAAAGATGCTATAAATTGTTCAGTCTCCCTTATAATGTAATCCATTTAACCCTTCTCCCATCCCAAGAAATTAACTGAAGCAGTTTTTCATATGAATATGAGAAGTCAGTGCCTCTGGCCATAATTAAAACATCTAATTCCTTCCCTCTCAATTCAACAGACACCTATTAAATGCCAACAATGAGCCAGGGTTTGCTTTATTTAAAATACAAGGTAATGAAAAACTTAAGAGGAAATGAAACAAGGAAAAACGAGTAAGAAATTACATCATATCATTGCTACTTGTCAATCTGTCAAGACTTTAGGTATTTTCCATTGATTAAACAGTCTAATGGGTAACTTAGTTAACTTTCTCAGCACAGCAAAGGAAAATAAGGGTTGCTTCAAATAACTTTCCTTTTGGACAGTGTTAATGTTAAAAGAATAAATGTTAATGTTAACATGTTAATGTGTTAATGTTGCTAAAAATGCATGTTGAATTTAAGATACACAGAGAATAATTTACACATTGCAAGCTAATTGGAATAAACAATACAGAGTTACTGGATCAATCTAACAAAAGAACTTTCTCAGCACAGCAAAGGAAAATAAGGGTTGCTTCAAATAACTTTCCTTTTGGACAGTGTTAATGTTAAAAGAATAAATGTTAATGTTAACATGTTAATGTGTTAATGTTGCTAAAAATGCATGTTGAATTTAAGATACACAGAGAATAATTTACACATTGCAAGCTAATTGGAATAAACAATACAGAGTTATTGGATCAATCTAACAAAAGATATCATGTTTCAGGTAAGGAAGATAAATGAATATAAATCTGTGAAAAGCTTAAGAGTGAGAAAAGAAACAAAAAGGAATCCTCTTATCATTTATCCTCAAGTATTTACTATGCACGCAGCACTGTTTTAGCACAGTTATGTTATTTAGTACCCACAATGATCCTACCTCGTACTTATGATTAATCTGAATAATTTGCATTCAAAACCTTGATTATTTAGTTAAACAATCTATCTAAGCTTATTTCAGTCGTGTCAGTGTTGAATTTATAAAACAGATTTGTCTGGCTCTGAAATCTCATGGACTTAGTTATAGAAGTTTGTGATTATTAATTTTATTTTATGGGCTTGACTGTCTATAAATTAGTCATTTATATAAGCTGAACTTCTGTAACAATAGATACTTTCTGCTTTAATCACCACCCTTCTAAGTGATTCCATTGGCTCCACTGTCCTTACAGTTTTGGAAACAACATAACCTGCCACTCTCCTCAACTTGGTCTTAGCCTTTATTTTTATGGCTTGTAATATTTTACAAGGTTCCACAGAAAGTCAGCTGACCCAAAGGCTTTGCAGGTTTGTTTAGGCTTTTTTGAAGATCTTACCATTTAATAATGGAAAAAGATCAAAATTGTTTGTCCATCACTGCCTTCACTTGAATGCATGGTTGCTTTGTGTTGAGTTTTTGTCCAGCAATTATACTGCAGGTTTTATTCTTGAATATCAGACTGCGAGGCCACTGACACTCCTATGTTGTCAAATCATAATTTATTGTCACATATTTTCTTTCATATGAAATAATCTATAATGGTGGGAGAGCAGTTGTCACAGTTATAGCCTATTTTAACCAGCAACTGGATAAAGCCTTCAGTGTGTACACTTGAGATAATGTCATTTATTTTGTTACCTCCTTATAAATATACTGCAGGATCATTATCTCTTTTGGTACCAAGTAGAGATGGAGCCGATAGAATGATAACAGCAGCTGTGTTTTATTTCTATTTGCGTCTGTATCCGGGAAGTAAATGGCTTTGCTTTTTTTTTTTTTTCTTTCTGGTTTTAAATACTAGAATTAAACATCTTTTCAGGGAACACTTAATTATAATTACCTACACTTATCTAACATTTAAATCAGAGAAATTTAGAGTTTTCTGATCTTTAATTTTCAACATGATCGGGAAGCAGAACATCAAAGAGAACAGATATTTTCCTTACCAGATTCGTGGATAAATATTGCCTTAGCTAAACTACAAGAATAATAATATTAACTACAACTATTAATGTTAAAATAAATATTAACATTAGCTAATATTGACTGAATATGTACTATATGCCAGGCACTATACAAAAAGATTAATTGTATGCCCTCAGTGACTCCTCACAACCACCTTAGGAACCGAGTTCCATTGTCACTCCCACTTTTAAGATGAGAGGTGGGCAGCTTGTCCAGGGACACCTGGGTAGAAGTGATAGAGTTGGACTTGAACTTGCTTGGTCTGACTCCAAAGTCCAGCTCCTTAACCAGCCAGAAGCGGAACTGGGGAATGGCAGGATGGATGGACACTTGTACTCCTTACTTTGCACACTCTTAGAATAAAACAATGAAAAAAGGTATAGTAATAATAATAAAAAAAAATCTCAACTTCTGTTTCATGAAGATGATGGTGACTTACTTCCCTGGTGGCTCAGATGGTAAAGCGTCTGTCTACAGTGCAGGAGACCTGGGTTCCAGCCCTGGGTTGGGAAGATCCCCTAGAGAAGGAAATGGCAATCCACTCCAGTACTATTGCCTGGAAAATCCCATGGACAGAGGAGCCTGGTAGGCTACAGTCAATGGGGCCGCAAAGAGTCGGACACGACTGAGCGACTTCACTTCTCTTTCTAATTTAGAAAGTTGTCCCCATTTTTTTTTCAATATGTGATGTTTGCTTACCAAGGGAAATAAATGCAATGGATTTCTAAATCAAAAATCACAACAGATGACTATGAAGTGAATTATAATTAGATCATTTAAAACCAAATGGAGTCATGGGAATTTTTAACTTTCCATTTTTCATTTTGATGAAATTAATTGGTAGGTCCCCATTAATTGGGGGGGTCCATAACCTGGAGAAGGAAATGGCAACCTACTCCAATGCTCTTGCCTGGAGAATCCCAGGGACAGGGGAGCCTACTGGGCTGCCATCTATGGGGTCGCACAGAGTCGGACACGACTGAAGCGACTTAGCAGCAGCATAATCTCTCCAAACATATTATACAGCAAAGATTTGTACAAAATGATTTGATCCTCCTCTTTGGAAGGAATGATGCTACAGCTGAAACTCCAGTACTTTGGCCACCTCATGCGAAGAGTTGACTCATTGGAAAAGACTCTGATGCTGGGAGAGATTGGGGGCAGGGGGAGAAGGGGATGACAGAGGATGAGATGGCTGGATGGCATCACGGACTCGATGGACGTGAGTCTGAGTGAATTCCGGGAGTTGGTGATGGACAGGGAGGCCTGGCGTGCTGCGATTCATGGGGTCGCAAAGAGTCGGACACGACTGAGCGACTGAACTCACTGAAGTGAAATGCAAAACTCATAAACTAAACTCAATCTCTGGTGACACAGTAAGCCTTGGATAAAAATTTTTTGAGTTTAGCTGACTTTGAATAAAGTAAATGGTATTATCATATTTTACATTCCAATTTATATATTTTGAGAAAATAATATAGAAAAAATCCCCAACTCACTGTTTACTTAGATCTTTGAATTTTTTTGAGAACATCGGTTACACAAATATCACTGGAGGGTTTTTTGAACCTTGAACAGATAACTAAAGGTCAGTGGTGTAGGGAATAGGTCAGATGACCTAAGTTCATTCTTCCCTTATTATCAGTGTAATCTGGGCAACTAACAGCCTCCACGGGTTCTCTTCTGTAAAATGCAAACAGGACAGACTTGCTGTTATTTATATGGTTCCTAGAGATGGAAGTTTATTTCCCAAACACTATCCTCCTTTTGAGCTTCATATCTAATCTGGTCTTGAAGCCTCCAGAGCCCAGAAATTTCTCACTTACTCATCCTTCTTTCTTGGTTTTATACCAAGAGTTTTCATTTTGATGAAATTAAATGGCAGATCCATACTACATAACCCGCCCCCCCAAACATTTTACACAGCAAGGATTTGTACACAATTATTCGATGCTCCCTGAAATGCAAAAATCATAAATGTGTTTTCAAGTACTAAACTCAAATTCCAGTGACACCATAGTAAGCCTTGGATAAATATCTGGCCTAACACTGACTGCTTTTCTCCTTTGAGGTATCAAGACTGGAGACGATGGTGCTGAAACATCTCACTCCCTGTGTCCACAGAACAGGAATTGGAAACCATGTTCTCTTTTCTTTTTCCCTAGCTAAAAACAAAAACGAATCTACAATTACAAAAGCAAGTTTTAGCAGGAAAACAATTTCTCAGTTCCCATGACTTTTCCCTAAATTCTTTGACCTCTGATGGCCTCTGTTCTCTGCCTCAGGCTTTCTCAGTCATTTCTTTTGACACGTTCTAGGATTAAATATTACCCTCTTTCCAGTGATATAAGCTTTTTCTAGTTCATCTCTGTCATATCTTTGAGTTCAAATAGATACTTCATTTCCAGAGGCAAATACAAGTGTTAAGAGAAACCAATGTCTATGTCAAATATGAGTGGATAGGAAAATATTATCTGTCATATACTGAGCACCAATTCTGAGCCAAGGGCGTCCCTGGTAGCTCAGTGGTAAAGAACACATCTGTGAATGCCAAAGACACAGGTTTCACCCCTAGGCTGGGAAGATCCCCTGAGGAAGGAAAAGACAACCCACACTAGTATTCTTGCCTGGGAAATCCCATGACAGGAGAGTCTGGTGGGCTACAGTCCATGGGGTCACAAGAGTGGGATACGACTTGGTGTCTAAATAACAACTCTATGCCACACACTAAAGGCACATTACATGAATCCCTTATCCTCAAAAAAATCTCACTTAGAACCAAAGACATGGAGCCACAGCAGCTTCCTGAGGGTGCACAGATGTGAATGGTGGGGGTGGCCCCCTGGCTCTGCCACTAGCTCACTAGAGATGCCCATCAACACCACGCTTACCTCTTCTCCTAATGCCACCAGTCATCTTGACTTCCTCCTGGCTAAGAGCAGGGCTTCTACACAGCCTCCACCGTGCAACCCAGCAGGAGTTATCACAGCTCCAGCATTCTGGCTCCGCCCACCACTGGCTAGACTGACAGAAGGCCTGCTTCATTCTGAGGCTTCTGAGGAGCTACAGTACCAGGGGCTGGAACGTGGCTTCCTCAGGACTTGTGCATGTGTGCTGGGGCAGGCAGGGAGAGGGGGCAAAGCAGGGATGGGGGGCCAAGCCACAGAATCTGTGAGAATGGAAGCTGTGCTCCTCTCCCCTCTCCTCGCCTGACTGTGCTGAGCACACTGCTACCAAACAGCCGACGTGGAAACTCTCCTATGCGACCAAACCCCTGGCTGACTTTTGTGAAGCTATGGCCAGCCAAGGAATGTACCACCTTCGACACGTTGCTGCCTCTCTTCTCTTTCCCTCTCCCTCTTGCTGCTCTTGGGTTCTATTATCCAGGAAACTTGGGTTCAGATAGTGTTAGAACCAGCGTGAACCATCTCCTCTCTTGCAGAAATTCCTTTTACGCTGAAGTTAAAGGTAATAATAAAAAGTAAGCTCGAATGGCGCTTACCATGTGCCAGGCAGTGATACAGGTGTTTTGAACGCACTAATTCAGTCTACCCTCACAACAGCCCTATGGAGACTGTTCTATTCTAACATCCTTTTATATAGACAAGGAAACTGAGGACACAGACAGCTTAAGTGACTTGCTCAGGGTCACACAGCAATCTGATGGGAGTCAGCTGCCTGGTTTGCTCTATCTTTGCCTTACTCACCTGGACTTTAGTACTCAGTTTCCTCATGTAAAAACTGAAATTAACAAGCAACTCTCTGTATTTAGGACTTTACAGCAAGTACATTATTATAAGGAAAACTCCTCTTTCAACACCACTAAATGTCAGAGAAAAGAACACATTCTAAGGAACCCCAACCAGGAAATTAAAACCTAGCCCAAATGCAAAGGGTATTCAGGTGATGAATCTGAGTCAATATCTAAGTAAGATTTGTTCCTGCCTCTATAAGTCACAATGTACATATCAACATTTGTATTGAAGAGAAAATGTAAGAGGGGCCCTCCTGACTCCAAAGTTTGTTAATAAGCTTATTAGATATGATGAGTGAGAGACTTGGTACAGCCAATAAACTGACTTAAATCCAGTAAGGATCCCAAAGGAAACATTCTTTTTTATAAAAAGAAAGGTAACTAACATTGCTATAAACTGTGGTCAGACTTCTAAAAATAATATCCTTCAATGTTAAATGAATACTCAAGTGTTTATGGTCAAGAACAAAATATGCATGCATTGTGATGGGTCTTCAGGAGAGGAAGCTAACTGCACATAAGTTTTTAGAAACATACTCCATTCTGGCTAAGTTATGTTAAATGATATTAACATAAACATTTTTCTTACAAAGGGAGATTAAGAACACCAATGATTCAGTGGGTGAGCAACAGATGAACAAGATAAACATTTTTCCACAGTAGAGTTAATCTTTATTAAAATCACTTTAAGAAAAAATTTCTTTCACTGGCTCAGAAAGGTAAACATTTTTTTTTAATGAGCACAGTGTTGTTTTTGATGATACATGTTGACCAAAAAACTATAGATATTAACTCAAGAGTTTTCATATAATCATTCATTCTATTTTTGTTGCTTCTTTTTCTTAAAACTGTTCTGCGCATCTTATGATGGCAGTGCTGTTTAACTGACGAAACTATATTCTTACAAATAGACTTGATCATTAAAATTCTGTCCAGCTGTCTAAAATTCTACGATTCCTTTTTTTCACTTCCTTCCAAAGAATTGGCAAACAACCTCCATTAGTGTGAGTCAGCACAGAAAGCATTTTCACTGATAACCCATGAATTTCACCCACGAAAAGAATGAAGTTGGCGAACACACATGTGTAAACTCCTCTAGACATTCTACAGCGCTAATGAGCTCTCAAACTTTTGCCTTGACTAGTGGTAAACAAAGCAAAATCTCAATTTTTAAATCATCTATATACTTACAAAAATATTTGTTGAGACAATTTGTTGAGACAGCAGAGTACCATGGAAAGTATGTGATTTTTGAGTCAAATAGCTTGAATTCTAATTCTCCTTAGGCTGAAAAACAGGGTATTCATGGCTTTTTGAAGTTTCCATTGCCTAAAGTGGAGGTAATACTACTAAAGTAAGGAATTACAAGAATTAAATGATGTGAGTAGCTCAGAGCTCAGGCCATAGTAAATGCTGAAACAACGTTAGTTCCTTCTATGCCCTTAGCTATTCTAAGAGCTACAAGTCTTCTGTCCAAACTCCATATAAATACTAGAACTCAGTTCCCTCATTAGTAAAGGAATTAGCAGCCAGAGTTGTATTCTGGGGATGGTCTATTTGTTTTCCACTAAGAATAACAAAGAAAATACTACAGTTGTCTGAAAACAAAATGGATTAAGCTAATGCAGGTGCCCATTTCCCACTACAAACATGGAACTGCTGAAGAAACTGCAGATCAATTTTTAAGAATACTTAGTTAAGGATAAAAACAGAGACAGCAGCACCAAAAACAATAATGAGAAAAAGCTTCCAGTTTCCAACAGTGAAGAAATAAAGTCAGATGGGTATACTGGAACTGAGGCTGAAGAGGCCCAAAGGGTTTTGATCATAGATAAAGGGTCTGAGATTACTTTTCTGTCCCCATGTGACTGTAAGGAGACATGATCCTAGGACTATGGGAGGCAGGGACCTGGAAGTGAGATGCAGCGCCTCAAAGAGCTGCACAATCTGCTTAAATGAGACCAGAAGAAGCATACCTGGCAGTTCTGAAAAGGAACCGCATGAANTTTATAGAAACATACTCCATTCTGGCTAAGTTATGTTAAATGATATTAACATAAACATTTTTCTTACAAAGGGAGATTAAGAACACCAATGATTCAGTGGGTGAGCAACAGATGAACAAGATAAACATTTTTCCACAGTAGAGTTAATCTTTATTAAAATCACTTTAAGAAAAAATTTCTTTCACTGGCTCAGAAAGGTAAACATTTTTTTTTAATGAGCACAGTGTTGTTTTTGATGATACATGTTGACCAAAAAACTATAGATATTAACTCAAGAGTTTTCATATAATCATTCATTCTATTTTTGTTGCTTCTTTTTCTTAAAACTGTTCTGCGCATCTTATGATGGCAGTGCTGTTTAACTGACGAAACTATATTCTTACAAATAGACTTGATCATTAAAATTCTGTCCAGCTGTCTAAAATTCTACGATTCCTTTTTTTCACTTCCTTCCAAAGAATTGGCAAACAACCTCCATTAGTGTGAGTCAGCACAGAAAGCATTTTCACTGATAACCCATGAATTTCACCCATGAAAAGAATGAAGTTGGCGAACACACATGTGTAAACTCCTCTAGACATTCTACAGCGCTAATGAGCTCTCAAACTTTTGCCTTGACTAGTGGTAAACAAAGCAAAATCTCAATTTTTAAATCATCTATATACTTACAAAAATATTTGTTGAGACAATTTGTTGAGACAGCAGAGTACCATGGAAAGTATGTGATTTTTGAGTCAAATAGCTTGAATTCTAATTCTCCTTAGGCTGAAAAACAGGGTATTCATGGCTTTTTGAAGTTTCCATTGCCTAAAGTGGAGGTAATACTACTAAAGTAAGGAATTACAAGAATTAAATGATGTGAGTAGCTCAGAGCTCAGGCCATAGTAAATGCTGAAACAACGTTAGTTCCTTCTATGCCCTTAGCTATTCTAAGAGCTACAAGTCTTCTGTCCAAACTCCATATAAATACTAGAACTCAGTTCCCTCATTAGTAAAGGAATTAGCAGCCAGAGTTGTATTCTGGGGATGGTCTATTTGTTTTCCACTAAGAATAACAAAGAAAATACTACAGTTGTCTGAAAACAAAATGGATTAAGCTAATGCAGGTGCCCATTTCCCACTACAAACATGGAACTGCTGAAGAAACTGCAGATCAATTTTTAAGAATACTTAGTTAAGGATAAAAACAGAGACAGCAGCACCAAAAACAATAATGAGAAAAAGCTTCCAGTTTCCAACAGTGAAGAAATAAAGTCAGATGGGTATACTGGAACTGAGGCTGAAGAGGCCCAAAGGGTTTTGATCATAGATAAAGGGTCTGAGATTACTTTTCTGTCCCCATGTGACTGTAAGGAGACATGATCCTAGGACTATGGGAGGCAGGGACCTGGAAGTGAGATGCAGCGCCTCAAAGAGCTGCACAATCTGCTTAAATGAGACCAGAAGAAGCATACCTGGCAGTTCTGAAAAGGAACCGCATGAAACCGCGGAAACTACAAAATAAGACATTCCATATAAAAATTATTCAGGATCACAACTTCTAGCTTTTAGGAATACAGCTCTATTAGGTCAGCCATCCCACAGAAGATGACTCTAAATTCTGGACAAAACGTAAAACATAAGTGACTAGAGAACAACTGAAAGCAAGCAGAAACTGGAAAGGGATCAGCATAGGGAAGAAACGGAAGGCGCTATTTTTGTCCAAGGACACACCTAATTCATGCCAAGTGGGATGACTAAAACTCAGAAAGAAAATCCATAATTGTTCTGGCTCTAAGAACCAGGACACAGTCTTAATGGCAGTCACAACAGTTTAAAAGTAAACTGGGAAACTGTGGAGAGGAGAGAGCCACACAAAGGAGCACCCAGTTCTGCTTAGGCCAACCCTTGAACCATGTATGCAAGAGTACACGCCAAAGAACTCAGATGGTACCGCAATGACTTCAGGAAGATTTCTGCTACTCCTCACCACAAGAAACACGGAGTGTGGAGCGTGACTCCAACCCAGCTAACCGCCTCCGAAAACAAACAAACTCTCTGCAAAGAACATAACTAAATCCAGTCTATAATATAATCAATCACAATGTCATCTAAACTTATTTGACAAAGAAGAAGCAGGAAAATGTGATCCATTCTGAGGAGAAAAGTCCATCACTGGAGGCCCATCCTGAGATGCAGAAATTAACTGACAATGATTTTAAGGCAAATATCATAACACACACTAGGATGTCAAGGACAATGTGTTTTCAATGAATGAACAAGTAGAAAATCTCAGCAAAAAAGAAAACCCAGTGGATGGGCTTACCATCAAAATGGCAATGACAGAAAGAATCCGTGAACTTGAAGACTGAGTCATCAAAATTATTCAAAGTGAAGAACAGACAAAGTGGTAGAAAGATTTCTAAAAACTGAACAGAGCCTCAGTGACCTATATGAGGATACCAAAAGATCTAACAATTATGTAATTTGAGTCCCAGGAGGTCAGGCGAGAGAGAAAATGAGACACACACACAAAAGTTTGAAACAATGACTAAAACCATTTATCAAATTTTGGAAAAGACAGAGAATGGATAGTTGGGTTATATTTTAAATAAGATATCAACACTACACAGCAGAGAAAATAAATGTATCAGCACAAAGTTTGGTGAAAAACAAGTCAGCTTACAGTTTGTATTTAGAATTAAAAGACAAAACAATCCTCTATGTTGTCTATGTAAAAAGCAATCAAGTAAATAACTATATGACAACTTTAGAAGCATAGTTACCTTTATGGAGAAAGGGTGGGTATCCTCTAGGCGAATAATCAGAAGTATAAAGAGGACTTAATATATCAGTGATGTTTTCTTTCAATCTGAATGTTATAAGTATATAGGGTTTTTCCCCTAAATACTCTTATTTTTAAATACTTCATTTAAAGCAAACAATTGGAAAAAATAACTGCCAAATGCAACACTTTACTAATATCCTTAATTCAATTATAGTTAATGACTTTTGCATTCCTTACAAACAAGTAAAATTCATTCTTCTTTCTAAATTCAGCCAGTAGGTGTGACCCACTAACAGGGCAATGTGCAAGATATTTTAAACTGCTTCACCCTCTGGAAAGCATATTTGTAGACTTCAACCTGATTCCCCTTAGAGTCAACAGTTATCATCTACAGTTCTTGGTCATGCTTGGGGATTAATTAAAAAAACAGTAAAAATGTGAAGTTAAATAGGCCCATATGGAACTGAAAGTAAACTTGACCTCTTTTGAGACAACTAAACTAACTCTCAAAACAGAGCCTTAATGCTCCATGGCTCTGGTCTATAAAGTTGGGGTGTCCACTATTAACGGTAGTGATGTTCAGGTAAGGGAAAAAGTCATCAAAACTGAAGTTCTATTTAAGTTTTTCTTTCTGGAGGAGCTATTAAAATTGCTTCGGTTAAACTTTTAAAACAAGAAAGCTTTGATAAATTCATTTGAAAATTTCCCCCCCTTAGCACTGGGTATCTAAATTAGGAAGTTCCTTCCTTTATTGTAGGAATCCAAGCTTTAAAATACAGTGAAACTCGTTTCACATATTCTTCAAAAATATACAAGCACAGGTAATAATAATTATTAAAATTACGACCAACAGCCTTCTCCTTCTTTTAACACATTCTTCTAGACTTGATCTCACTTGAACTCCAGAAGCCTAGACAGGAGGCATTACTGTCATCTCCACAACCGAGGTGAGTGAGCTGAGACTCTTTGCCTGGTCTCTCAGTTATAGTGTCCATGGGCCAGGGCTTAAAATATGAGTCTCAGTGAAATGACAGAGAACAGATATTTCAGAATGAAGAGAGATACAGAGGAGCCTTCCTACTAGGGAAACACTTGAGTCCCTGGCCCAGTTACCACCTGGATTCCAGCTGAGATGCAGCATAGTAGAGTCAAGTGAACACCTGAATCTGAATCTCCATGCCACCACTTATAAGCTGTGTGAACCTATGTGAGTAACTTATTTTCTTTGTGCTTTAATTTCCCAATCTGTAAAGTGGGGAGAGTAGTAATGCCTGCCGCATTGGATTGTTGTGAGGATTACGTCAGTCAATATGTAGCTCAGCTGGTGAAGAGTCTGCCTGCAATGCGGGACACCTGGGTTTGATCTTCCTTGGGTTGGGAAGATCCCCCGAAAAAGGGAACAGCTACCCACTCCAGTATGTTGACCTGGAGAAGTCCATGGACTATATAGTCCATGGGGTTGCAAAGAGTCGGACACGACTGAGTGACTTTTACTTTCACTTTTTTCATAAAATACTAAAAATAATATCTGGACCAAATTTGTGCTAGATACTTGAGAGCTGTTGTTATTGAAAACTGACCTTACTTTTTTTTTTACACAAAACAAGGTCAATAATGAAATCGAGAACTGAGGAAACAATCTTTGGACTGAGGAAACCAGTGGATACAAACCCTGGTCAGTGACTTCCAATACACATGAGAATCTAGTAGTTCTAGTCATTGCCATTCTAGTAATGATAATCATTTGGGTTCACATCCTTTGATGCACTGAGAAGAAGACAGAAGCTCAAGATCCCACAGAGAAAGCAGAAGCAAGCCTGGAACTGAGGCCTCTTTCATGCTCCACATGCTAGCACAAGTCTGTTTCTGGGCCAGATTCATTCCATATAATGCATCTGTGAACCATGTTCAAATGTGTAAGGAGTACGACCAGACAGGCAGAATAAGTTGCTATTGTCTCAGCTGCAGGCAGACTCTGTTCAGTCCATGTGGATTGACTGCCAGCTTCACAGGAAAAGAACTAGTTTGGTCTTTGCTCAAGAAATAGCTGCTCTTATGAATGTCACTAAGGGACAGAGCTATTCTAATGACACCTAATTCTGCGACACCTCTGAGAAGCACGTGGATTGCATTAATGCTAACAAGAAATGGCAGACAAAGATAGGCTGCCAAACCTCAGTGAACTGGAGAGAGTCAGTGTGTGTCAGCCAGACTGGCAAGCCATCTTGCTTTCCAGGCGTGCCTCTTTGTGGGTTTCTCAAGCGACTCAGGATGATATAATTCACTCAACGTGTATTTATGGAGCAACCACAGTATGCTGAGCACCATGATGGGTGCTGGGGAAACAAAATGACTTCCCATAATTTACTTCACAGTGAGAAGCACACTCTCATTACTCTCCACCTCACCTGTGTATTTGCCTCCTTCCCCGTTAAAACCCCAGAATAATGCCCATCCTTCCATATCTGCTATCTCCCACCTGGGCTTCTTTCCAACCCTCCTCTCATCACTCAATTAATCAATTCCCTTATCAACCTCCCTTGCTTCCTGTTTTTTCCTATTGCTGTTTAAAAATTCACAAGCACCTCAATTTCATATATGTTCCACTCAACTTCTCTCGCTGTGACTTGAGTCAAGTCTTTGAAGGATTTCTATTTCCCTGCTCAGCTAGACTGAACCACACATGTTTCATGCTCTCTGACCTCTCAGCCTTCCAACAGGCTGCTCCCTCTGGAGTCTGCCTTACTCCAATTTCCTTCTTTGTCTAATTAACTCTTGTCACTCATTCTTTGCCCCAGGTGCCACCTCCTTCAGGACACCTCCCTGTCCTTGCAGCCTGGTTCAGATGGCTCTCCTTGGTGCTTCTACCACATCTAGATGAGTCCAGGGGGAACATTCTTTTCCACTTAGCCTTTGTCTCCATTCGTATCTCACTTAACCTTTCTGTTGCTTGACGCCCTCCTGAAGAGTCTCTTCTTGGCTTTCACGTTCCCAGACTCTTCTAGTTTTCTTTCTCTGTCTTCAGCCACTGAGAGGTAATCTTCTTGGAGGCTGTTCTTCTTCTGCTCAGCTTTTACATGTTGGTAGTATTCAGGGTCCCATGATCTTCGTTTCAGATTCTCCTCACCTCTCAGGGGTGGTTTCCTTCATGGCAATACTTGGTGACAATACATACTCCTGGTTCCTTTCTTTGGTGTTTTCATGGCTCCCAGGTGATACCACCATTGAACACATTCCTTCCCACTTGCCCTCTGTCTCCCCTGGAAGACTGGGAATTCCCTGAATAGGGAGCCACCTCTGTGTTCCCAGACCCTGGTGTCTCCTGGGCTTGTGGTAACTCTTTCCAGCTTATTCTTTTTCCTAAGCTTCAGATATACACACCCAACTACCTGTGAATGTCCCGCTTGGGTGAACTTGATGTTCTCCAAATAGGATTATCATCTTCCAAATCCCAAAACATTTCCTCGTTCTGGGTTTCCTTCCTGAATGAACTGGGAACATCACCTACCCAGCTGCGTAAACCAAATCCTGGAATTCATCTGCAGCCATACTCTTTCCCTAACTCTCTATATCCAAACAATAAGTCCTGTCAAATTCTAAATATACCTTCAATCTAACCACTATATTTTATCTCCATAATCATGACAGGTTTCAGGAAATGAAAAAAAGTACAGTGTAGTTGGGCATAGGGTTAAGTGCAGGTGATGCTAAGGTATTTAGATTTTATCTCAAAGTCCTGATTCTCCACCTCTCACTTCCCACTCTTGATGCTGGAGTCCTGGAGCTAAAAAGTATTCAATGACAATTATTTTGAGCTGTTCAAAATGGGATTTTGTAGGATAAGTAACATTATTTTTAATTGGTTATCTTTTTTACTCCCCAACTAACCAATATGGTTTCCCAAATAAAAAAGATACGGGGCTAAATAGAATACTCTCTTTATAAAGTTACTGTAGACAAGAACGATTTCCAGATAAGTCTCAGGGACATAAAGTAGTGCCTTCATGGAACCATCAGAGCTCAGTTCTACCACCTTTGAGAAACGGTGCAATATTTAAGGTAAACAAGTTAAACTGGATGCGTATGAGGGTGAGAGTTAGGGGAAAGAAGGATAGGAGAGATGAGAAACAGGCTGGATCTAATGACTCACAGGCACAGCTGACAGATGATCAATTCATCATTAAAATGGCACTAATATAAAGTTAATAAAAAGCCAAAGAGTAATCAGGAAGTGCCTTAAGTTAGTAGTTTCCAAGAGTTCCTTGTTATGCCACCTACATCTGCTCCAAACTATAAGCATTAACCAAATTTGTTAAAGGTATGGGAATATGGAGGCAGGGTGGACACACACAGTAGAAAGAGCAAAGAAAAATGTACTAGTAAAAATTTACAAAAACAGCACTGTGATATACTGAAAACTTCTGAACTGTACACTTTAAATAAGTGAAAATTATGGCTTGTAAATTATATCCCTAAGAAGCTGTTTTTAATAAATTCTGCCAAGTCAGAAATAATAAGTAGAGTTGTAAAGATCAATCAACACATAGCAATACTCAAAGAACAAGTAATTTCCTTGATCCTACACAATAACCAACATCAAAGAACAAGTAATTTCCTTGATCCTACACAATAACCAACAACAAAAGTCATTTTTACATTTCTTGTAACTAAAATAGGCAAACTACTACTTATAACCAAAAAAAAAAAAAAAAGGTGAAAAGACATTGTCAAAACACTTAAAGAAAGCAATCTGTCAATTTCTACTTTGAATATTGCTTTAATTTCACTGTTTTCACTACCAGAAGACTCTGCTCAGTGAGATTATTATGTTTTCACAAACACAGTAATCACATCCAGAAGCTTCTGCCAAACTAGTATCTATGAAATTATAATATGTATCACAAAGACAACTATTACAAGCTCAGAAAAGGCATGCAAGTTTCAATGACTAGAGAAACAATTCGATAAAGAAAAGAGAAATTCTCAGTGATCATTTCCTTTTCCAGATGGGGTTTGAAAGAAAGGTACGGAAGATAGGTGAAAAGTGGCAACACTCAGCTCCTTGTAAGCACACTTGCTGGGTACTTTTTGGGAAAGAGGCAGGGTGTAATGTTTTTAGTCTCTCTCAGAAAAACAAGTTCGTTCATGCAAAGACAGAGTCCTTTTGAAATCATTTCAGAAGGTAGATACCATGCATGGCTGAGTCTCTTTGCTGTGCACCTGAAATTGTCACAACATTGTTCATCAGCGATACTCCAATACAAAACAAAAAGTTTAAAAATTAATAAAATACAATAAAAGGTAGATACCAAAGTGGAAGGTAGGTGTATGCTCAGAATATGATCCACTGGAATATATATTAACTATGCCTGTCCTCTGATCTCACTCAGTTTCAGCTGATCAAGCAAAACAGTCCAGATGATATAAAACAAACAAACAAAAAAAAAACCTACCCTTCAATTTTTATCCTCAGAGATAACTTGCTCAAACCCAAGGAACCAAACATAACTCACTTTGGGTTTTAAGTTAAAATGTTGAATCCACTGTGACTCAGCACACAGGTGTCACTTAAAGGTGCCTGAAACCAGACTAGCTTTAATATGGTACACACAAGAGACAGCCAATGAATCAGGCACAGAATTAGGCAGGAAGAGCACTGGCCTCAGAGTCAAAGTTTTAGATCTAATCTCAACTCTGGGAACTCTCCAAAAACTGAATTCAATATCTGTTGAAAGGAAAGAGTTGCTTTTGAATTTTTACACACCTACATACCAGGCATAGAGTAGACACTCAATAAATGTCTTCTGAATTATCACTATAGATAGCTAACATTGAGCAAGCATTAAGTACTTCATATGCATTATATCATTTAATCATTACAACAATCCTATCAAGTAGATTTTCATATTACTTGCATATCACAAATTCAGAAATTGAAATTTAGAGAGATTAGTAATGTGCCCATGTGACTCGGCTGCTGAGTGTCAGAAAGAGGACTGCAGGGTCCAAAGCTGTTAATCAACGTGCATTTATGCACTACTGCCTCTCTAAACTCGGCTGGGCATTGGCCAAAGTAATCATAGTCATCAGTGAACATATGAGGCTCCTCCGATTTAATGTTTGTTTTATTGCTTGATTTTTGCTACCACCTGTCTTCCTAGGAGCATTAATCTTGGGATCCTAGTTACTCAAAACCCAGTCCGCTTAATGTAAACATCACCCTGAAACTTGCTGGAAATGCAGAATCTTAGCCAGAATCATATCCCAGAAGCAGAATCCGTGTTTTAACAAGACACCCAATTCAGAGGGACCTCAGTTTGACAGGCATCGATTTAGACTAGCTCCAAAATGATATTAATACATGTTATGACAGGAGGAAAGTAGGCCTGAGAAAGAAAATATAGTAGAAAATGTTATAGTCAGTGAGAGCAAAACCAGCTTGCTACAGCTGTGTCAGGACCTTTATTCACCTAGATAATAGCACACAGATATTTGTAAATGACCTAGCAAAATTGACTTAGCTGCAGCAACAGCAACAAAATGCCTAGGGAATTGATGAGACAACAGCTGAATCTATAGTGAGTATACCTATAGTCTCCCACCCTCTTAAAATTGGCAAACCTGTGTTTTTAGAAGAATATAACATGTGGCAAATAAAAATACACAAAGTCTTTGGCAAATACTGAAACTCTCATCAGGCTAGGGGCAGAGCTGAGCTATGGACTGATAAAACTCAAGACCTGGATGATAGATATTACTATTTGATCACAATCCAAGAGTCAGTTCTTAACAAGGTAACTTTTTATCCTTTTGAATATTAACACATTTTTTTTAACACAACACTAAAGTCAACTTAAATTTGAGTTTAAAAATCTTGATTTAAATTTGAGCTATTTCATACCCAAAGCAATCTATAGATTCAATGCAATCCCTATCAAGCTACCAACGGAGCTAGCTTTCACAGAGCTAGAACAAATAATTTTGTATGGAAATACAAAAAACCTTGACTAGCCAAAGCAATCTTGAGAAAGAAGAATGGAACTGGAGGAATCAACCTGCCTGACTTCAGGCTCTACTACAAAGCCACAGTCATCAAGACAGTATGGTAATGGCACAAAGACAGAAATATAGATCAATGGAACAAAATAGAAAGCCCAGAGATAAACCCACGCACCTATGGACACCTTATTTTTGACAAAGGAGGCAAGAATATACAATTGAGAAAAGACAATCTCTGGGCTGGTGTATGGGG